>JPKZ01001281.1:230779-244165 GCA_000803305.1 Toxocara canis
TTTTGAGAATGATAGTTGATTTTATTGCCTATTTCGCTAGATCCCTTTATTTGTTTGGGTCGCATCTATTCGTTCTCTTAATCTTCGTCAATATTGACATGCCATTATTTCAAATTTGAATCGCAATGTTTGGAGTCACAACTAAAATGTCAATACAATCTTCATCTAAATTTCGCAGTCATGCTGCAAAAGTAGCAAACAACATAATTCCCCTCTCATGATGACTCATAATTCCCCTCTCATGATGACTTTTAATAGTTCGAAAACATATGGAAACGCTGAAGATGATGAGGAAACCCCGAATTTAAGATCTATAAGCTGCTTTCGTCAAAAGAACTTTGGTGGGGGGGGAGGGGTGGGGAGTGGGGCAGGTGTGGATAGTTATGTAAGGATTGACAACAGGGTGCATATTTATGATTCGAACACAAAATCACTCAATCTCGACCTTGCTTGCAATGCAGCTTCAGAACTGCAAGATTTCATTCAGTTGTAATTAATCATCATTCATACATGCAGCTAAGCACTTTTTTCCTTCCAGTACAGTACTGCAGCCTAAAATATGCGCAAGTGGCGTAGGATATACTGCAGACAAAGATGAACAACCAGTGAATCACCTTTCGTCCACTCAACTTAAGTTGATCGGAGGTTTAAGCAGATAGTTGACCAAAGTGGCATAAAAATGGCAAAAACTTAAAAAATACAGGAAGCCGGAATTTTTTTTTTCGTGCCGTATAGCTTCAGAAAAGCTTCAGTACAAACAGAACGAACTGAGACCGAATTTGCTCACTGTAAATGGTTTCCACTGACGCATCAAAAAATACTCGACTCCATATGTTTAAGATACTGTTGCGAAATTTGTGAAAATCTGGGTAGGGGGAGGGAGGCGGAGAGACCTCCAACTGTATGGTAAAATATAAAATTCAACAACAACTATTTGCTGTTGCTGAGTTTTATTTTTCGTTCGCTTATGTTCAACAAATCACACATACTCTGTTTGACCCTAGTTGTCGAGGTGCCTTAGATCTTGGTGACCGTTTCACAGGCATAACTTCATTTCATAATTTGCTCACTGTAAATGGTTTCCACTGACGCATCAAAAAATACTCGACTCCATATGTTTAAGATACTGTTGCGAAATTTGTGAAAATCTGGGTAGGGGGAGGGAGGCGGAGAGACCTCCAACTGTATGGTAAAATATAAAATTCAACAACAACTATTTGCTGTTGCTGAGTTTTATTTTTCGTTCGCTTATGTTCAACAAATCACACATACTCTGTTTGACCCTAGTTGTCGAGGTGCCTTAGATCTTGGTGACCGTTTCACAGGCATAACTTCATTTCATAATTTGCTCACTGTAAATGGTTTCCACTGACGCATCAAAAAATACTCGACTCCATATGTTTAAGATACTGTTGCGAAATTTGTGAAAATCTGGGTAGGGGGAGGGAGGCGGAGAGACCTCCAACTGTATGGTAAAATATAAAATTCAACAACAACTATTTGCTGTTGCTGAGTTTTATTTTTCGTTCGCTTATGTTCAACAAATCACACATACTCTGTTTGACCCTAGTTGTCGAGGTGCCTTAGATCTTGGTGACCGTTTCACAGGCATAACTTCATTTCATAATAGTGGATACTAGCTAAGCAGAGCATTCTAGAACAATCTATTCCTAATGAAATCCGCCAAAGTATTGAGGTCGAAATCGAAATAACCAATACCGAAGTTGGGAGCTCATAAAAACGAGTACTTTTAAGCTTTGGCCGGCAAGATTTTTCTTTTCAAAAAGATTACTTTTCCAAAAATTTCCCGCATTTTCGACTAGCTAACGTCACTCTTTAAAAAACTATGCGATACCCTAACAGTTCTCTTTTCAGAAGGCATGCGCCACAACGGATATATAGTCTATATCAAGGAAGTACTTATTTCACAGCTTGAACTGAGAACGGTTGTGAGGTATAAATGGATGGAGACACAATCTTATAAGGTTATAGCTACTAATATTAGCGAAAGGCTGTAATATGAAAAGAAAACGTATGAAGTTTCTTTCACCGAACTATGAGAAGCTAGTGATAAAGGGCGGGTCATACTCAACAAACAGTACGCTTTTACTATTTCGCATACGAAAACAGCCGATAAGTAAACTTAAGGGATTGGTGAGTGGGCGTATGCATGAATACGCGCATATAATCATAGCAGTCTTGGAATCGCAAAATACCGGAAACATGAAGATCATGATGCTACCGGTACGAACGGAGATTTTTGTAGGGTTTAGGGATGTGAACTTTTAAAAACGAATTAAAACGAGCATAAAACCGTCCCTGCATTTATTCAATTTAAATATTTAACGATTTCTTTTTGTTATGATTTATAAAAATATGTGAGAGATGGAACAATGTGTTCGGCTCGATAGCTACATCACTCACTGTTTAAAGAGAAAGATAGTCTACTGTAATGCAGTTGTGTGCATCCTATAGCATATAATTTGCCTATTTGTCTGATAGCTCGCATTTTGTTGCAACTCTCACACAACATGGAATATACAATATTCCTTCCCCCCCCAGCTTTGAATTTTTTCTTTTTATGTGCCTCGACAAATTTGTAACATGCACAATGCATTATGGCAACGGCGTCTGTGTTCCTATGTGTTTGTGCTTTTTCCGGCTCGTCTGGCAGTTTTAATTTGCGAACTACTGAAACTGTGGATACGAAATTTGAAAGGTAAAATCTAAATATTCTTATAACCTCACCTGTAAGATTTCTTTTTATGGACAGCCAGCGCAGTAATAACTCTTCAAAGGGTGTAAAAAAATCGCACCCATTTTCACTCGGTTGAATTTTGTCCAACCTGACGGGTCCGGTTGGACAAAATTTGCATTTTCGTCGTTTGCTAGTACTTTATGAAATCGAATAGTTTGTTGAGTGAGTCGCCAAAACGCACATCATAGGAGCGCATTTCATAGCATGAAGCAAGAATGCAAAAAGTTTTCTTCTACGGAACGACGTGAAGCTAGCAATAAGGCGCTGGTTAGCTTTTACAATATTGTAGACAAAAAAACAACAGATAAATCAGTGACAAATAGCTGTCAATATATAACCAACGAAGCCAAAAAGACGCCCGTATCCCGACGTTTTTCAGTGCTATAACTGGCACTTCTTAATCATTCGGCGGAGAAATTTATGGTATCTGTGAGTAGGGAACGTCAAGCATAAGCCGTCTGTACAAGCATATTTCGATTTTAACGCAATTTCTCGTAACGTGGAGCGCACATTGAGATAAACGCTTCTTTTGCATAGCGAAGCTTGCCTTAGAAGCCTTAACATGATCGGTGAGTATTTCGAAATTTCTCAACTTTCTTCACCCTCCCTTCATCATTTTTCATTTGAAGCATTCCACACGAAAGTTCGTTTAGTATGTCGTATAACCTCCAGAAGAAGCCCTCCCTTAATCAGTGTTATCCATTGATGTCAACCTCTTTTCTAGAGCCTTCTCTGGATGTCAATATGCCTCCAAGCTTAACTATTTCATGAAAGTGAGCATTAGTAATCTGATTGTATAATTTAATTTAAGCTTGAAAGTTGTATAATTTAAAAAGCAGCTTGAAAGCGTAATAAACCTCTTCTGAAAACAGAATACTGAAAGTTCCAGCACTTCTATGAGGGGTTGTACGATAATATAAAAGACTGCAATACAGATATTACATGCTCCAAAAGAGTGGCAGATGACGTTGTGAAACTGCAAGCTTCCTTCGGAACCATATAAACGGATCAAAAAATATATCGATGGCAAGGCAATAACGCAAGAGCATATTGCATAAAACAACATCTCTAGGCAATGTTGGGAACGGAAAACGCGCAGAAAGGAAAAGGCCAAACAGAAATAGGGAATTAAGGAAGTTAGCACCAATATTTCGCTAAGAAAACATGATCTGCTCTGTACAATCAAACATTATTGCTATACGTTTTTTAAGCATTACACGCGAATGCTACAAATAAAAGAAGGCTTTGTTGACAATGCCTCATAGTCCGAAATAGACTCTAAAAAGGTGGCCTTTGATACATACCCCTCCACTGCTGGTTTCCGTCATTGAGAAAGAAGTGTTGTGGTAAGCCATAGCCAGCCTACTTTCTGCTTAGGTTGTCGCAACTCGCTCGAAAAAAAAAATGAAGAATCACTGTGGGGAGTGAGGAAAAAGAAAGTAGGAAAATAGCAGAATGAAAAAGCAAATGAGATTGCAAATCGACGTGACTGAAAACTAAAAGTGTAATCAAATACCGAAATCGGGGTAATCATGAGTTCATGAGCAGTCGACTTTTATTTTTCAGAAACAGTTAATCTTTACTGTTTTTTAGCACGCGTAATAAATTAATATGCATTTATCGATAAAAGTAATCTAATAGTCTAAATTAACATTTAATATAAAATGGTCAATATTAAGGCGAGGTCTTTAAAAAAATAAAACAATAAACTGAAAACTAAATTACCAAGCATAAAAATATAAGCAGTACTCGTTTTTCGTGCATATTTTAAACATATCCTCAATATATACATGCCGAAGCATTCTTAAAAACCCCCAAATATCATATTTCCTCCAAAAGAAGCACGAAACCTCTTTTCTTAGCGAATGTCGAAGAAGAAGTTTCTATTCCTAAAGAGGACGCTTTCGTTACTCATATGATTCGAAGCAAAACTGAAATGTACATATTATACGTCATGTACAATTTACTTACAAAACAAATGTGTGCTGTAATGCATACAAAATTGAGCACGTTATTCGCCGCTCGTCCAGATAGCAGCTAACGAGCTGTGCACAACACAAGAAGACTATTTGTTCGTTGATTCAGTTTCATTTGTTTTTTTTTCTCATCGATTGCGCAAAAGAGCATTCAAGTAGCAATTTGATGCGTTCAATTGTGCAACCTAATCCATCAACACTTTCCAAATCTAGATGGCTAAGTGAAATGATTTTATAGAAAATTAAAAACAAAAAAAATAATGAAGAACACACATCATCGCTCAACCGAACAAACTTGTCGCACAAGTATTTCATGAAAGTGAGCATTAGTAATCTGATTGTATAATTTAATTTAAGCTTGAAAGTTGTATAATTTAAAAAGCAGCTTGAAAGCGTAATAAACCTCTTCTGAAAACAGAATACTGAAAGTTCCAGCACTTCTATGAGGGGTTGTACGATAATATAAAAGACTGCAATACAGATATTACATGCTCCAAAAGAGTGGCAGATGACGTTGTGAAACTGCAAGCTTCCTTCGGAACCATATAAACGGATCAAAAAATATATCGATGGCAAGGCAATAACGCAAGAGCATATTGCATAAAACAACATCTCTAGGCAATGTTGGGAACGGAAAACGCGCAGAAAGGAAAAGGCCAAACAGAAATAGGGAATTAAGGAAGTTAGCACCAATATTTCGCTAAGAAAACATGATCTGCTCTGTACAATCAAACATTATTGCTATACGTTTTTTAAGCATTACACGCGAATGCTACAAATAAAAGAAGGCTTTGTTGACAATGCCTCATAGTCCGAAATAGACTCTAAAAAGGTGGCCTTTGATACATACCCCTCCACTGCTGGTTTCCGTCATTGAGAAAGAAGTGTTGTGGTAAGCCATAGCCAGCCTACTTTCTGCTTAGGTTGTCGCAACTCGCTCGAAAAAAAAAATGAAGAATCACTGTGGGGAGTGAGGAAAAAGAAAGTAGGAAAATAGCAGAATGAAAAAGCAAATGAGATTGCAAATCGACGTGACTGAAAACTAAAAGTGTAATCAAATACCGAAATCGGGGTAATCATGAGTTCATGAGCAGTCGACTTTTATTTTTCAGAAACAGTTAATCTTTACTGTTTTTTAGCACGCGTAATAAATTAATATGCATTTATCGATAAAAGTAATCTAATAGTCTAAATTAACATTTAATATAAAATGGTCAATATTAAGGCGAGGTCTTTAAAAAAATAAAACAATAAACTGAAAACTAAATTACCAAGCATAAAAATATAAGCAGTACTCGTTTTTCGTGCATATTTTAAACATATCCTCAATATATACATGCCGAAGCATTCTTAAAAACCCCCAAATATCATATTTCCTCCAAAAGAAGCACGAAACCTCTTTTCTTAGCGAATGTCGAAGAAGAAGTTTCTATTCCTAAAGAGGACGCTTTCGTTACTCATATGATTCGAAGCAAAACTGAAATGTACATATTATACGTCATGTACAATTTACTTACAAAACAAATGTGTGCTGTAATGCATACAAAATTGAGCACGTTATTCGCCGCTCGTCCAGATAGCAGCTAACGAGCTGTGCACAACACAAGAAGACTATTTGTTCGTTGATTCAGTTTCATTTGTTTTTTTTTCTCATCGATTGCGCAAAAGAGCATTCAAGTAGCAATTTGATGCGTTCAATTGTGCAACCTAATCCATCAACACTTTCCAAATCTAGATGGCTAAGTGAAATGATTTTATAGAAAATTAAAAACAAAAAAAATAATGAAGAACACACATCATCGCTCAACCGAACAAACTTGTCGCACAAGAAGTCTGCTAAAGCACTTTTTCCGCGTATGCTATGATCCGATCGATGTTAAGTGCTGTTCAATGCAAAAAATTTTAAGCACTTTTAGGTAAATTATTTAATTGCATTCAAATTTGATACATGCATTTTGAGTTGCATATTGGCGATGACTTGCATACGCCGATGAAATTTTGCAATTAAGAGTTTTAGTGATAACTGAAATGAAAGTTTTTAATGAGTTTCACAAAGTGATAATAATTAATGAAGTAATAGATATGTTGATGCAGACATGTACGCATAGAGATAATGTTTTGAGTTGAAAATTTAGCAAAAATTACATTTTGAACGAAAACGTTCTTCGCAGTTATATTACATAAGAACGAACGGTTCGGTTGAAATGAACGCATCAATATGTTGCCATCATCATTTGAAGGCGAAGATTATTTGATTTATGAAACCGGTTTACTTGATCGACACGAACATAAAAGCTTACGCATGCTACCAACCGTAGCGCCCTTTCTCGTTTAAGTGAGCAAATGAAACAGCTAAGGAATTCAGCCCCGTTTGACAATGTTCAAAAGTGGGCTCCTCCTCGAGGAAAGCTAAGCAAGAACAGCCATCTTCCACGAAGCTCCAGCAGAATCTTTTGTTCGGATGGTATATGATTAAGGAAGTAAGTTATAGGAATTCATTTTATTGATTCTACTTACTCTCCGAAATAACTACTAAACACTGTCGTTTAACAACATCAGTGACACAATAACGTATCCTCTTGATTCGATGCACTGGAACGTCGCCCATCATCAGCAACATTCACTACATTCAATGATCACGAGTAATACAGCAGTTTATTCACGCTTTCTAGTTATATGACTCTCACAGCATGATCAAAGTGCAGTCTACAGGCGTAGTTTTCGCAAAGAGGAACCTGTGCGATGAAATTTGATAAAAGCGAAAAATTTTAAAAAAAAAGGCGAAAAAACGGGAATAACATGCAGATTTATCCTCTGCTTCGATCAATTCCTCTCGTTGGCAATTTGCAGAAGCAAAAAGCATAAAGACGACAATGCTTCATAATGGTGGTTATGCTTTGTGAACATTTGTGACGACTACATAAAATTCCGAAATGCCAAACCCTAACAACAATATTAGAATACTACAGAATCGCTGAACTGGCATCGTCTATCTAAAGCGAGAGATATCTCCATATCAAACACTGGTATGTATCGCCATTAACGTGTAAATCCTCAATATGGCAATTTGGTAATATGACATTTGGTTAAAAGTCAATAGCAAGCTAAACATCTGTATTTAATAATAATAGCAGTTATACGTACGGCAACGAAGCATTTGCAGTCCCGCGGAAGTTTGGCAAAGTGAAGTTCGGCAGAGAGCACAAATGGTGACGCTCAACAATTATGTGCGCGAACACTTAAAACAAGAACAGAAAGAAAAAGTAAGAAAGGGAAAAAAAATAACAAGTCATGGAGCTTCGAGTTGAAATCCGTCCAAACATTAGACTGCCCCAAGCAATGCATATTTTCCGTCCAAGTCAAGAGAAATGAACAGATTTTTACGTCTTCTTACTCTCCCTCCTCAACTACCTCCTTTTTCTCCTTCTCATTCTTCCGTACTCCCCTCTCTCCCTTCTCATTCTGCCCCAAACCGCACGCTCATGGGTACTTGTGGCGCGCTGACCAGACGCTCATGTACACGTGTACACTAGCCAGTGATTGTTGAAGATAGCTGTGAAAGAGCGCGCATGCGGGTAGCGTTGTTTTGAGTGTAGCCGAGAAATAACATTTGGTGGCGTATAAAAAAAGGGACGTGCAACGGCAAAAGAGAATTGCGCACAACGACGACGAATGGTTTTGGTTGGTTACTCATCGAACACGCGCCACCGATCGGCCCCACTACGACTAGTCGCTAGCAAACCGTACGTAGAAGATAAGCAAGAACGAGGCATCGTTTGCGATTGATTGAGAAGCATATGCAATCGCATCGACGTACAACGTACGCTTACAGCAAGCATATCGATACACTTTGAAAACGTGTTAATCGTATCGCACCGTATCGCATACGAAACGTTTCAGGTCACAAAACCTCTTGTTCAACACAACTGCTCCAATGCCCAATGTGTTATGCAACCTGCAAACAGTTAGGGCCATTTATGTTTCAAACGATTACGATAACAGTTCCACGTATAGGGCGCTGCAGTAACATCTCAACCGAAATATATATAAGGAACGGTTAGAAGTTTACGCAAGACAAACATATCTAGAAGTAAACTAGACAGATACACAGCTAATGCAAACGTTGTAATATAAGGGAAGCTATGCGAAAGCAACGCAGAATTACGTCTACGCCTGCATTTTTCCCCCGAACTGATTGAGTTTCTTATCTTTGCAATGCACGTGAATAATCAGTGAATGAAGTCAACAATATAGTTGAATTCGGACTTGAGCTCTAATGTGTTATTGCGAGGGCCAGCAACCTGTTTTGCGCATAAACCGGATGCTGTTTCCGGGATCGTATTGCGTGCCAAGTGCTAATCAAGACCACATGACCATAAAATTTTCTGACAATTCCCATTAACATTGTTGCAAAATTGCTGCAATGATTTGCAACGAAGTTTTGTAAAAACTGCGTTGCAAAAATTGCAAAATTTGTAGCTTCTTTCAGTTTTGTCATAAAAATCTCCACTATTTTCCATTTCTTCCGCCTCGCAGTTGCTCGAAGCTTCAGAATTCATGCATTCTTCCGGTAATCATAATGAGGAAGGTATCCGCTCCGAGCATGTTTTAGTTTTCAGCAGTAGACAATTAACGATTAAAACTATTTTAACTCTCAGAGCGCAAGAAGAATAAAATCTGAATGCTTTAGCGTAAGGTGGATCAGAGCATCAAAAACTGAAATTATTCAAAAAAAAGTTCTCCTCACTGTCCAAAATACCAAGGCGTTCCGCATGGACATAAAATTTCCCACTACCTTCATAGGCTTTTTCGTGCAAAGAAAGCTTATATCAAACAACGAGACCGAACAGTTTTCAGTCCGTTGTACAATGCCAAAAGTTTCTGAGGCAAAACGAGTTGAAAAAAGGAATGAGCAAAACGAGAAAAGTGTTCTGGTGACGAAAAAAAGTAAGCCGATAAAAACACTTAAAAGATTGGAAGACGAGTGAGAGTGCTGAAAAGTTTTTGAGTTGGAAAAACAGGCCGAAAAACTCTTGAGGCAAAAAGCTGAGAAAAACGAAAGGCACAGAGAAGATAAAAGTTAGTGAAATAAACGACATTACGCATATAAGACAACACTGAATCAGAGCAAGCGAAGCGACTTTAACAATCACAAATGGAAATGGGTACAGCGGGTGGAAAATTTTCAAAATAAAGTGGCGAACCGAAATTTCTGCTAACATGACCGAAATGGGGAAAATTTTCTTTACGTAATTTAAGCGAAACGATGGAATAATTTTAAGGGGTTAATAAAGACGCCATCTTAAAACCTCTTGCTCATGCTTTATGAGCAATCTACAAATTTCGTCACCGGCCAGGTAAAGCGCTCATAAGCCGATTTGAGAGCTTGCGGGCCACATGGAAATCGATTTAAGGCGAAATTCTTGAGCGCTTCTACCAAGAAGCTGTGGACCGAAATTTTAAAAAAAACGCACAAGGATCGGATGAAGTCCTCATGCTGTAGGCGATTGCCTCTTCTCATACGGCGAAGCTAATTATTAGCAAAACAACATTAAATTCGAACGACAAACGAAACGATAAACGATTGTTCGCCTCTTTTAACTTTATGCTTCCCTTATAATTTTACTTGCCACTTTATACTTCTCATGGATCAAACGTTCCTTCAAAAGTGTACAGATTTCTCGCTGTAGCTTTGTGCAATTATATAGCTTTTCAAGTGCAAGCAGAAAACAATGTGAAAAGCTCAGATGTTAAAAAACAAGAAACTCACTAAAGAAATGATCACATTCATCTCTGAAAAAACTCAGTAATGAAACGGGGCAGAGCAGCATACGACAAATTAATTAACCATAATTCTCTAAACTATTTTAAAAAGACATTGGCTAAAAGCAGAAATAAGTACTACGATTAAGACACGAACCGTCAACTGTTTGTACTTTGATTTGTAGAGTGTGACATGTTAGAAAAAAAACCTACTGAAGCCACGCTTGTCTCTATCCATAAGGCTTCTCACGCCAGGTGGCAAAAGAATTCTTTTGTACATTTCCAAATCTACGCCGGAATAAAAAAACGACTTTTGCCACAAACGCAACCAACCACTCGCCCTGATACAACGCCTGCGAGCATCAGTTATGTGGGCATGGAGCAACCATACGGTCTTCATTTGGATGCATGAGAGAGGGCAAATAGCGTCACGAAAAGTGGAAGCCAAAATCCATGCATAACATTCGCAAAAAGTCGTGCCACACGTTGAAAGAAAATTTTTGGAAAAATGAAAAGAATAAAAATAAAAGCAAGCTGAAAAATACCAGCGCACCAAATTTTAAAGTGTCTAACTGCTACGCAGTAACTTGCCTAGTTCAGTAGTACTCGGAGAGTGCAACATCCGGCATCATTATAGTCATAAGCTTCTGACAATGAAGCTGATTGTCATTTGATAAGATATGATGGAGTGCAACGTTCGGCTGGCCAAGCCTGGCCTTACGAACGCCGGCAAAAACTGGCGAGGACTAGACTAGACTGTTTCGGGTCGATAAGCTTAAGAAGGTACTTACTGCAAGAACGATAATTCTCATCATATATAGGAATCTACAAATACAGACGCACTGAAAATTCCGTTCTTCGGGCTGAGTTATTTTTCTTGTCCTTTAATCTCAAAAACCACTCCCCATGCGGTACTGCGTTGGCCATTCGGAAACTCAAGAGGACGAACGTTCATCAAAATGAAATAGATTTTACAATACGTAAAAGAACAAATATTATGGAGATTTTACAATACGTAAAAGAACAAATATTATGGAGCAAATTGAAGTGGTTCTTCCTGGTTGGATAATTTTAAAAAACCAAAACACGAATGAAAAATCACATGTGTAAGGTTAGTCCGAAATAGATGGGTCTGTGAAGCGAACTGAATGCAGGTGCACACTCACCAGTGTTTTATTTACTATTTCACTCAGCTAGGTTCAATTGTTGTCCAGAAAAGCGAGAATTGAGGTGTCCTCCCTGCTCCCTCCTCCCTCCCCCTTTTTCCCTCTCATACCCCCTCCCTTTTGCTTTGCGACTTAGTTTGACTGCACTCTTCCAGACAAGCAGTAGTTGTTCAGGGCGACAAACGCTAATGAGCATTTACAAAATTTATCAGTTAAAATTTTTCTACGTCATCGAAAACGAAAATAAGTTAGTTGATCACGCCACACAACGTTCGTCTAAATGTAAGAACGGCAGAAAATTATGTGGAAAGAGAATTAACAACGAAATGCGCTCGAATGCTCAATTTTGCTCGGCTTCAGAATTTTTTTCTTAATAAAAAGCACTAAAAACTTATCACCACCTGCTTAATGCCAAAACTTTACACCAATCCACTTCAACCTATTAGACATCCACATCGAGAAAATCTACTCTGCACTAAAATCATTCAACAACTCGACACTACAATACAAACGTTCCATTTAAAAAGAAATGAATAAATCGTGAAAAAAGAAAAAAAACGAAGACGAAAAAATCGAAAGAAAGTGAAACGAAAAAAAAACCATAGTGACAATCCGACAATCCGATATTGAAAAGGATCTTAAAAAAGTTGACAAGATCGATTCAAATTTGGTCTTTTAAACGAATGCAGAACTAGGATGAGATAGAAATTCTCAGCTAACGTTTTCACTTATCGAGTTCAGCTGATATTCATTGCGAACAACTCTCAAACAAACTTGAAAAATGAGCCAAATTTGACGATTAATTGGGATGGGTTTGGTCAGTGAACGTACGAGATAGAAGATCAAATCCGTTGCGGGTGCACTACCCAATAATACCTCAACAACCCTCAACAATCATTAGATGTCTTCGGAATCCGACGACCTTGATATATGTGAAACTAAAAACTACCTACATACTGACCGAGATTACACTGATGTCTAGTCAATGGGAGGAGGGGGGAAGACATTTCAGTCTCCATCCGTTCTGTTTCGTTTTTTTTTTTTAGTGACAATCCGACAATCCGATATTGAAAAGGATCTTAAAAAAGTTGACAAGATCGATTCAAATTTGGTCTTTTAAACGAATGCAGAACTAGGATGAGATAGAAATTCTCAGCTAACGTTTTCACTTATCGAGTTCAGCTGATATTCATTGCGAACAACTCTCAAACAAACTTGAAAAATGAGCCAAATTTGACGATTAATTGGGATGGGTTTGGTCAGTGAACGTACGAGATAGAAGATCAAATCCGTTGCGGGTGCACTACCCAATAATACCTCAACAACCCTCAACAATCATTAGATGTCTTCGGAATCCGACGACCTTGATATATGTGAAACTAAAAACTACCTACATACTGACCGAGATTACACTGATGTCTAGTCAATGGGAGGAGGGGGGAAGACATTTCAGTCTCCATCCGTTCTGTTTCGTTTTTTTTTTTTCAAATATACCATCGAAGCCTCATAATCTTCACTGCTGTTTATCAGCCAAAAATTATCGCAAATTCTTATGATTTCTGTCTTTTTTTTCTCTCTTTCTCTCTCCCTCCCCCAACACCCCAGAAAGAACCTTTCAACCTTTGGAAAACTCTGCACCAATTACTCTTTAAAAGCAGTGGGCAGCGCTTTAACAGATCGATATATATATATTATATATTATATATATATATATATATTTCTA
>JPKZ01001281.1:270100-285830 GCA_000803305.1 Toxocara canis
ACCCCAAAAAAAAAAGAATCGCTTTGTGAAAATATCTCATTGCAATTCGTCGCAATCGTCCTATATAATACTCAAACGATTCAAGACGTCTCATTAAAACAGGAGCCCATATCGTTCAGACGTTCCATATAAACGAAGAGCAAGAACAGGAATGAAAATATGCCAGAAAGGAAAAGGGAGAGTTGATCGCTGGGAAAAAAATCTTGAAAAAAGAAAACGACTATCGTGCATTCTTTTAAAATGCTTTATGTTACTGAACTAACTGATTGGAAAATAAAAATACTTTTACGAGCAGTCGGTTTTCAGCAATACAGCAATTTTTCTGTTTTTTTGAGGTTATTTATGCCAGTTATCTTCGTTCAATTAGGAAGCGTTCCACTGATCACAAGCGCGTTTATATGGAATTGCAGTATTTAGTTTGCGTACAGTTTGCGCTAATAGCCCTCAAAAAGCGATCAACTTTTTGACTCTTGCCACATTAATCTCTAATATTATCGTTTTAAATAGTGTCCGTTTTAAGCAGTCGACTCATGGATGTGTAAGAAGCGATTTTTGCGAGAGTCGTTTGGTGGGATTGTTTTAAAATTATTTATATATTTCTGAATCGGTTTTGTAAAATCAGTCTGAAAGAGCACAAAACGCACTCGACATAAGTTGAATCGACTATATCGTTATCGTGATGGCATCAAATATCTTAGCACATCGAGTTATCTTGAACGAGAAAGCAGAATCGTCAAAAAACTCGAGGAATCTTCTGAAAAAAAAAAAAAGAAACGCCACAGAGGATCGCAGCCTTCTCGCCGCTACACATTCAAACTGCCACATATCGCACCTCTTGTTAACCATTCCCCCTATCATGGAACCAAACAGTTTGAAAATCGTCTCATCAATAATCATTGTCGTTTGCGGTTTCAGAGGAAGTGGAAGAAGATTGTAACAGCGCCCGTATTTCGGGCGAAAATTTATTTTTCAAACTTTTAATGCATTTTCCAGAAACGTGTTCTTTCTGCAAGTAAATATAAGAAGCGTAAAACAAACAGTAGAACTCTCTCTATCGTCTAATCAACTTTTCTTTCCTAACCTTCTCCTTTCCAGTGGAATCTCATTTAAAAACAAAAAAAAACAAGCAAAACAAAAATGAGAGTACTGAGGTACAGTGGTTGGTTTTCATGACCTAAAAAAATAAAAAACTTCAAGTACCGGATATCGCTTATTCATTTAAAAAAAACAGTCGTAGTTAACAAGAACTCTGCGCCTCCGCGTCAGGTAGAAAACTATGCATTTGTATGTACCAAGAATGCCTAAATGGGGTTGTCACATGCCTCGAAAAAGTGCATTTTTTTCGCCAATGGTTTTTTTAAAGGATGTATTTTAATCGATGTTTAATGAAATTGTTTGCTGGATCGAGATTCGTTCCGAGAGAAAATTTCCCTTTCGATTACATGAGTGTGGATGCAGAACCGATGTTTATCGCAAATGTAGCAGCCTTTTCAACTGAAACCTCATGTTTGCTAAATGCTTCTGCCCACAAATCATTGTGGGTTGCATTCGGTTGATCCTTCAACCCTCCCAATCGCTTCCCCGTCCCTCCTTCCCAGTCTTACGAATTCGAAAACGCCTAGGCCGCTAAGCATAAGGCAGTAGAACAAAATATGCACTACAGAAATGACGCCATCATTCAGCGTTTCATTGATGAGCTACGGAGGACATCCAAGAATGGCTGCACAAAGCTGCAGAAGAATATGGTTGTAGAAACATATATCTTAAAATGCCTTAAAAGGTGTTTTTTGTTAATGCAAGGCTCTGAGCGTAACATCAATGATGTATATATATATGCGTATATATGTACATATATATATATATATATATATACAAACTATCTATACCACACTTCTTGTATAAGTACATACTGCAATATCTGCAGGTGCGCATTCACTAATGGCTAACGCAAAATTATTTCTGCCTGTAATAGTTTCCATTCACGTTTTAGGGCTGCCAAAGTGAACGGAAATCGACTCTTCATCCAAACTGAAACTGATGCTGATCTCGCTTAATCGCAAATACCTTTTGGATACCCTGGAATAATTCAAGGGATTTATTGAATATTTTGTTCGACAAATAGTTCCGTATTTTTAATGATCTTTAAGGAATCAAGACGGTTTCACTTCTTCTGAGGAGGTCCAGGCATCGGATAGGCTAAGCTAGAGCATGCACCACAGCGAAAAATTTTTACACAAGAATCAGGAAAAATGAAGTGGTTTGCCCCATTCATACTGCACTAATCGTCAAAGGACCCGCAATCTAAATAGCTATCGTCAAAGCAAAGGCACGTAAGCAGGCGAGCAATGCAGACCAATCTGTATACGCGCCGCCGTCTCATGCGATTTTATTAATAGCCGGTTCAACCGAAACGCAGCAAAAACGATTACGCGGAAACAAAGCAGTAGGGAGGAAAAACGATTAAGCGTCTGAGTTTCGCCGGATTTTCTAAACAGCTTTAGTAGCTGCAGGAAAAAGCTGAGAGAAAAAACGTTGCTGGAGAGATCGCACTTTTCACCATTTCGTTCAGCTTTTTTCATGACTTTTTATTACGTATAGAGCCCTCACAGTGATATACAGGGATGTGTATTCGATGGAACACATATTTTAAGCAAAGAACGTGTGAAGAGTGTATGTCTGAGTTTATTAGTGAAATACTTACCGTCTTTATGAACGCTTTCATGCCCTAGAGTATCCAACTTTTTTTTCCCCTCAATCACGGCAATTGAGCTAAACTATATAAAATTGAGGAATTCTATCAGTGGAGAGGTGAATTGCGTTCTCATAAATTCGCCGATTTCCGAAACTTTGCGGCGATTTACTCAGATGAGGTGTTGCTTTGTTGTTCCTGCAATTTCGAATGAATTTTTCAGATCGATCTAGACACTCATTACACAAATAGATGTTCGTATCCGTGATTGGTTTGAATGCAATAGGGAATGAAATCAAAAGGCCGCATCGATGTGGGTGGTGAACGTGATACATGCGAGCAGAAATGAATTCGTGAGTGCTTCATCCCTTAGCACAATTGTAAATCTGTACTATCTCATTGATGCACAAACTTGTCACATGTGTCATTGCCATCCATTTAGCATTTTATCTCATCGGGCAATCCTGTTGCGCATTTGAATAAGTCGTTTTATTGCTAGTAAAATTGTCATATCCTCACAAATGCGTTCGATGAATCTTTGTATTCCTTGTACGGCGATGCGTTTTTGTTTCTCTAATATTTCGGCGAATTTCCTATTGAGCTTACGACAAAACCACGCAGGCAATTTCATTATGGAATTATATTCTCAACATAAAAAAAAGTTGAAACCTTGTCGTCTGATTCTTACTAATGATAGCTGTTGACATTAATGGAACCTCCTGGAATGTTTCGGGGCATAATTTGCTCTGCACATGTTTGACGCTGTAATGCAAGGTGGCTGCTGCATTCAAAGCAGCGCGAAAAAGAACAATTCCTATGTATGAATGACAATTCGCAGCGAAAAAAGTTATCCATGAAGCAGTCGTGAAATAAAGCTATGGAAGCTCTCGAGGATATGATTAACGTACGATCATGAAGGATTGCTTTCGCATGGTATTATTTTTGTGGAATCCTATTTTGATCGATTTGTTGGCTAGACAACAATATCATTATACATCATTGAACTTTTATAGGTGGCAACTGGTCCACTGAATTTTCCTGTGAATTGTAAATCTAAACACCTTTGTTGATCCCAAATTAACCTAAATTAACCTATCTTACTAGCTGAGACGATCGAAATGAGTGTTCGTCTGCTGAATGATGTCATAGTTGTAGTCACTTATCTCCGAAGAGCCTCAAGTGCGTTTAAAGCGCTATTGCGCTCGTCACTAAAATGACGAATTCTTCCAACCCAGTTCAACTTCCTATGAGTTTTATAACTTCGTGGCTAGTGGAACTTTTGCCAATAAGCGAGATACAAAGATGCAATTAGCTGATTTCAATGATAGTCGCCGAATGCAACCTATCGGACGATCTCCTGTCACTTTTGCTTCAGAATAGCTAAACAAGAGTTGGCGACCATCCACACAATTTTTAACGCTCAAAACAGATCTCGAAATTTTCGCTGAAATTAGACATTAATTCGTGAAAACCATCACGATTACGATCTGAGTAAACACCCCAAATGAGCTCTTCAACGCAAATAGCGCATTTTTGCGCCGAGTTTCCAAGATCTGTAATACTTTCGAAAATGAACAGTTATTTCACTGTGAAGAATGTCCCAGCTATCTATTAAACTATGCTCATTTATATTTCTTAAACATTTAGCGGGTTTAGCTCAATATTTCATTTTACAATATATCACTGGATATCGATTGAAAACAGTTGATCACCGAACGCCGAATCCAGGCGTGGATCGTCCAGCGTCGAAGACGAAAAATTGGGCCGTTGGCATTTCGACTTTCAGTGTTCGGCAGAAATCTCCCAAAGACTCTGATCGTCAACCGAACCTTCGTTTCAGTGCTCCTTCGATAGGGTCTATAGGGTCTCCTGCCGGAATTTTTAAATAAATCTGAACTGTATTTATGTGCTCTTCGACGAATTTGCATTTTACGGATCGCGTAGTGCGGACATCGCCTTTGTTCATATATGTGCATGCATCTACCTCTCTCCAATAGTTTCAACTCTGAAATCACTGCAGCTGTAGTTAACCTTCCCTCTCCCCCTCCACCCAATCCCTGCCTTTTTCTCTCTCCACACGATGCTACTCTAGGTTCCACTTCTACACCCAATTTCAAACAACTTCATCGACTTTATGGAACCTCTATCCGCCTGAAGGAGTCAGGAAATTTGCACGCTTTTTAAATGCATGTTGGGCCTTTTGGGCCCAGAAAGGCGAAAATTTAGCGAAAGATTTGTCTGAACGGTGGAATGGGATGAAATTTGAATTCTCTTCATTCGCGAACAGCTTACGAAATCGTTCAATTCAGGGTGAGTCACCAATCCATCCATGCGTTCCTCGTTGCAGCTCGATGGCTTTCACTCCCAGGTTTTTTTTTCGGATATCGTGCAGCTTAATGCTGTCGTTTTTATTGATTCGTTTACCAAGCGCCACACCTGCCGAAGGGACCTTTTGGGGCTTCTTTCCAGAAATGTATGGTCAGCCGTGTTTCCGGAGCATAATCTTCGTAATTTCCCCTACTTTTGAATATTTACTTAATATGACATTTAAACAAGAGGAATTTTCAAAACATGTTCAAGAAGGAAGAATCTAGCGTATGTTTTGGCCTCTTTTTCTGGAAAATAAGCGTTCGGTGCTCCATTAAAAATCTCGTCATTCGGTTTTCCACCGAAGACCGGTTGTGGTATTCAGCGCTGTGACCCTAAAATTTTTGGCTTCGGTGATCAGCTGAATTCGGATTTCAATGTTTGACGCGGGGCTAATGAGGACATTTTGGGTTTTCAAACACTAATGCTGCCATGCTCAGCGGGTTAAGGAGATACCAAAGACACCAGTTAAATCGTTTCAACCTCAAAACCGCTTTCGTGGAGCGTTTTCTTCCTCCGTCAACAACGTTAGAACCCTCACCCCCACCTCCCCCTCCCCCTTTCTTTATCTAGGCAAAATTTCTACGATAATAGGCGAAAAGTGATCCAGAAGCAAACAGCACTGCTTAAGTAAGACAGCAGCTATGGATATAAGTTCATTGTGAAAAGCGAGGCGGACTTTGAAAAGGATAAAGTATCTGGAGACAAATTCACATACGTAGCACCATGGATAAACAGAACGGTAGGCTCGTTTGCAGATTTGACAAATTTATACCGTTAAAATTATTAGTAATTCTTAATAATGCTAAGTTCGGAAGAAAGCCAAAAAAAACGCTATTTCGGTTTAATGTCAATGAGGTCAAGCCGACGCAGTGAAACATTACTCCAGCCAGATCGAGCCTATACCGGAGTGTCTTTGGTTATGTATCCGATGGCAAAAGTGACACTTCCAAGTAACTCACAGTAGTGAAAGCTACAGGCGTCTGTATATCATTTTGAAACTTTTCGAGCTGCAAATGATTCGCTGACATTATGCAACACGAAGATCGACCGATAATTGTCTCTTGAATCGAACGCGATCATAAAGCATTTCATGATCATGGGAAAGAGTAAAGTTAAAAGTTCAAAAAGAGCTATGTTTGTGGTAGTTATTTTGAAGTTGTTTGTATAATGAGACAGCTACGATATTTACTTAAATTGATATATTATTAACGACATAATTAACAAACAACGCAGCCTTGTAATGGCTTAGATATACGGTTGCTTGATATTCAAATATTTGCGTGCAAGTTTCTCTTTTAGCTTTTTTCAACAACTTTGGAATCGCGTGGTTCAGGAGACCCCTTGGGACACAGTGATTGTACGATTCAAACTATCGAATAGGCATACACACACAACACATACACAACATGCACAACCAACACAGCACATACACAACACGACACACACAACACAGCACAACGCAACGCAGCACAACACGCACACGCACACGCAAGCGCAAGCACAAGCACACGCACGTAAGCGCACGTACACGTGCACACGCACATACGCACAGGCGCGCACACGCATACACGACGCATGCGCGACTAACATGCGGACACGCGCACGCGAAGAAACACACAAACGCGGACATGCACACACCCACGCACGCTCACGCACGCACGCACTCGCACATGCGCACGCTCATATACGACGCATACACGAAGCATAAACACACACACGCACATACGTGCCACACACACACGCGCACAGACTCGCGCACATACAGAGTTACACGCACAAGCTCGAAGGTTTGGACAGATATTGTTATCCACTATACAGACAGAATATCATGAAATTATTATTGGCATAAGTTTTTTTTTTTGAATACCACGGAAATTCGTCTCCTCAATATCATCCATCTCTGAAAAGTATTCAGGAAGGAAAACAACGTATACCGATTTCGCAAGTAACGAATATGAAGCTGAATGTTGTCAACTAGCCTGCGCATTTGCGTTGTGTTTGTTTTAATTTTTCTTTTCGCGAATATTATTTTCCTCTACTAATTAAATAGATCTATGAGGGGCTGGCTGCGCTGATAGCGTTCTTCATCGTTTTAGAGAGACACCTCAGCTGGAGATGTTGCAGGGGAAATGTTATTGACGACGCCGTTAACGCCATTATCAGTGGCGTTACTAGGCTCATTATTAACTTTGATCTTTACTAGGCTCGATCAAGTAAATGAATTTGTGCTCTTGCGCCTTTTGAAAGTGTAAATCGCGATGCTAAGGCCCGTACCCTCGTCTCCATCAATATTTTTACACCGATGATCCCTTTCCCAAAATTATTCTTCCCTGTAAAACAATACGTCACTGCGATTTCGTTTTATAGTTGTACGCGCTTCCCCTTCTCTCTCGGTGCGCAGTCTGACTGATCATAAATAATGTGTTTTCAGTGAGCAAGAAAATCATAATTGCAGTTCACAAAAGTCTCTCAATAAAACATAACATTCCATTCGTTTAAGTGAAGTTTCATTCAATGGAAAGCCAGCATACTGGGAAAGAACGGGAAATTGATGTGAACTTGTGGGTCCTTGAAGAATATTTCGAACACATGTTTATAAAGTAATAGCAGAAAGATCGATAAAAACGATGAAAACCACCTAAGTTCAAAAATAAAATTGGTAGTCAGAAAAGTGTTCAAGCGCAAGTCATGATAATCAGGGAAGAGTGCTCAGGTATAAGTCATCCAGCTATAAGCAACAGCTCATAATACGCAATTTGACCTCCAGAGACATTCCATTTTCAGTAGACGGTTCCCCTCAATGAAAAAAGCCCTTCTCTCATCACTCAAACCCCTATTCATGAATTACATCTTCACTGTTTTGCATATTTGAAAGGAACGGGAAAAAAACAACATGCTATAATTTGAAGATTGCGTAACCAAGCGTAAAGTATTTTACTGCAACGATTAAACTCCGTTTCAAGTTCGTCGCTTCTTTGAAATACCACCATTACAATCTTATGGTTTTCGTACAGGGTTATACAGCATTAAATATCAATGCTTATGCCGGACATTATTTGAAACAATGATGATGCTATGTGTACTCGACGTCATAGCGCTTTGAAAACGGTGAATGAAGTATGGCTAAAGGGATAGTGGGAATGGACAAGAAGGTAATGAAATGATGCAGACATACGGCAGGAGAGAATTCTCAGATAGTTCATTATCTCCTATATTTCAAAAGTCGTTGGATATGCACAGTGCTCTCTCTTCTTTCTGCTGTGCGGTATTGTGCTGCTGATGATGGCGTGCAACGCCGAAACATCGCGTAAAATCTTTGCGTGCGCGCTTACGGTGTTCATTTTCAACAATCACACCTACCGTATAAACATGTCCGCCCTGCAAACATATCTACGCTACAAACATACTTACCGTACAAACACACCTACTTGCCTTACAAATATACTTACCCTACTAACATATGTACTCCTATAAGCATACCTACCCTACCAACATACCCTCCCAACCATTCGATGCCCGCCAACATGAGCTTCAGTGATCATTGTAAGGCTGTCAACATTGACAAATGATGTTCGAACGTCAAATAACGTTGATTCAGCGTTGCGCACGAAGTTCGTAAGCAACATTCACTTAAAAGGTCATCGCTGCTTCTCACTGCGTCCCTCAATGAAAACTGTGTATCACTTGTATACGATAGCGTCGTTATAAGCACCTCCAATCATAACACAGATTACGTTCACTTGCACAATGGACACGAATAACTGGCAATAGGTGAACGTAGTCGACATTGATGCTTTTCTATGAAACTACGAGTACGAATGCGGCGTTTATGAGAATTCGAAACAACACGTAATGTACTCAACTTCAACTTGTAACTTTATTTTGGCAAACGCTTTACTAATATATGTTAGAAGAAAATGTGACGTCTGTGATGTCAGTTTTGGAGAGGAGATGGTTGCACGACGATAGCCGATCGCAGAGATTTAAAAAAAATATTACGCTGACTCCTGGTGGTGATTGGGATTGCAGCTTCTTTAGCCTTCGTAGCTAACCGTTAGCAGCCACTCGACTTGACAGTCGTTGTTCGGGGTGAGAGATCCATTCGACGAATTTGATTCGCATTATCCTATTTGTCTCACGGCAGAATATGTTAGGAGCAGAACGAAGAAAACAATTTCATAAATGGGGGAGGATACTGTGCTCTGTAATTGGATACCGAGGCATGACATCATATGCAGGGAGAGATTTGTGAAATATTATGTAGTATACAATTTGTTTTCAATAAAAGTAGGTTTACAGGAGACAAAGTTTTGTAGATTCTCAGTAGAAACAAGTGGGAATACGTAACAAGCTTTGACGCGATGTACTTCTTACGAGCGACAAAAATTCAAATTTTACCTGACCCAGACTGCTCGTTTAAGTCTTTCACTAAAGATTCCACTTTCTGTTACTGCATAGAACGAATATATGACCCAATCGGTCGCTAATGTATGTAAATTACTTGCCCTACAAAAGCTTCCCTGGCGCATTATGAGTATTTGCTCAGAACTCGGGATATAAGGTGAACCATGATTGCAGATTATGTGCAACAATTTTCCGGAAACACATGGAACAGAAGGAACATGATTCCCTTACGAGAACTTGAGAAAGTCCCTACTAGGCAAAAATCCCTCCGATCGCGCAGGTATCTATTCTTTCGGAATATAGCAACGATCATTGGTTGTTCGGTAACATAGGAATTAGAGAAAGGAAAATCAAATCCAACTGCAAAGAAATTAGTATTTTGAACTTCGATGATCCCATAAGGTAATGGAAAAAGAAGGTTTAGCGAAAGAAGTAAGCCTAACCACCGGATCACAAACATTCAATGCATACTAAAACCGAGGGACACCGTTATTGATGTGATCGAATGAAAGCATCATCAACAAAACGTTGAGAACCGTATAGCGCACAAAAACACACAATGCTCCTCTCTTCCCTTTTTAACGAGTGGAACAATTGTGCAAATTTTGCTGCTTTTCAGATTGCGTTACAGTGATTTCAATGAATGTCTCGAGCAACCAACACTATTGTTCGAAAAGAAAGTTTTTGAAACGAGCTAAGAAGAAAGCAGATGCCGCAAAACGAACAGCTGTGTGCATGTTCGATTACGCAAATCGTAAACAATGTATCGCGTGATAGATTGCTTTAAATTTATTATGTAGCTTTTTTTTTGATGAATTCCATGCGAAGTAGGTAGCTAGCGTTATAGGGTTCAATTTAAATAAAGATGAAAACAGAATATTTCCAGTTCGTAGAGAACCGTAAATTTACTTAGGGCGCTTCTAAGACGTGTAGGGGGGTAGGGGTTCAATAAAATCGCATAAGAGTAACATAGCATTCGCACGAGGGTAGTCGAACGTGTTAATTCTAGGAATTCGAAAGAAATAAATATCACTACCGAACGAAAAATTTCTGCCCATTGTTAGAAGCCCCATTTCCCTTTCGTAAGTGTATGTTGTGAGATGGAGTTGCATTAGGACGCAATTATGTAAAGTAAATGCCGCATCTTTAGCTTCCGTAGTTTCGTGCTAAAACTTGCACAGCGATGCACACACAGAAACAAACATAATAACGCCATGATATGCGTAGCGAATACGAAACTTGCCAAGACGCATGTGACCAACTCTTTAGTAAAATACGCACACATACCTCAGAGCAGTTAAAATATGAATACATCCTTCATAGTTTTTAAACGTTCTATGACTGGTCAGACTGCAATAGCAAATTTGCCGGGTCCCATAAGACTAAACGAATTTGGAGACAGTCGAACATACAGTAGAGATCAGCGCGAACGCGTACCATAGCGATGGCACGATATGTGTTTTGTCAACTCGGCAAGGCAGAGAAGCCGTTTTTGAGAATTGTCTGCAAACAATGCAAACTCACTTTTTATGCACTTTGATAAACGCGCAACTCGTGAATCACAACTACTCACCTACCAAACAGCCGATTTCATAAAATATTCCCAAACGACGAAAATACAATTTTTTTCTGATCCGATGTTTCTTTAAATTCTATGCAGTACTAAAGAATCGTGTCTCGTCGATGCAACTGTTCAGATGTGAAACGTTCTCGGTCGTAAAGTGCATGGATACTATTTAGCATTTGTGCCGGTACGACTTCCCACAGAGTGAGGTCCGAGATTCGCCATGAGGAAGTGTCATAAGGTGGAGCTCATATCAAACATATTTGATAACTTCAGCTGTCGTGGTTCCCGAATTGAAACTGCAGGACATATAAATGCACAGGCTTACAGGCTCACTGACACGACGTCGTCACAATGAGCTTTGCGGACTGTAAATTTGTCAAAGTTCGCAACATGAGGGCTGGAGGTTTAGATGGACGGGGAGGAGCGAGGGGTCTAAGAAGGATAGGGAAGGAAAGAGAGATGTTCCGCGCTCAGTGACTGAAAAAAAAAGCAAGTCTGAGGACGAAGTGGCAGTCTCACCGCATTCTATTTTTAAAGCTAACTGCTGTTTCAATGGAACGCTACGCATGCCCAGCACGCACTGGCGCATCGAACAAAAGATTTTTGAGGGTTGTTCTTGTCACATTACTTTATATAACCCGAGTGGACATTGTTATTTTTGCGCATGGATCTCTACCTTAGTAACGAAGCAAATTCATGATACGATTACTGACTAATAGTAACAACTGAATCGTTAAAAAAAACCCATTAAAACTTTCCCCCTCCCCCAAAGACTCTTAATTCGCTTTAAGCTGCAACTTTTTCGATTCATTCGACCAGTAACTCTCCGTGCGAGTGTGTTTAGATGCAACGATTACTCCTCAGAAGTACCGTGACACATACATGCACGCGCACGGGAAGATTTGATTTTAAAAAAGTTCAGCCTGTCCAGCATGGGACTAATCTGCACGAATAGCGAACATAAAGAGCGGACAATAAATTGGCACACAGCCAAAATAGGATTTATCCATGAATATACGTGAAATAATTCAAGCAAGAGCAACTTCGAGAGGACGGAAATATCTGGAAAGCGAACAGTTGATTATCAGTTGCTTTTCAAATGCTATCATCAAAGGTTGGAAGAGACGACTGACCACCACCGGAAGGTTACACCGAATGCACTTTATGGATTAGACAGCGAAGCAAGAACGCAAAAACCCATGAGAGCACAGGGTACGTTACGAGTGCACAGCTAGTGCACTAAGAGTGCACGTTATTGCCGTAGAGCGGAGAAACTGCAGTGAACTATGCGCGAACATCCATATTGTTCGTCGAGAAGCATGCTTCTCTAGGGTTGTTCGAGCCACATTTTGCACCCAATTCTATCGCTATTCATGTGGAGCGAGTGCTGGTGGATGGCCATCACATTTGAAATTCTCTGAGAAGTGAGTGGCAACTAGTAGGCCGAAAATGGGAGGAAAAAAACTGAAAATTTCAGTTGAATTTTTTTGGAAAAGCGTGAAATTTTCACTCTCCTTTGCCGCTTCAACATTATCTAGTCACTCAGTGCCGTTCTTGATGGGTTATTCCCATTGTTTAAGGTGTTTTTGGTTTGAAAAAAAAGACAACTGGGAACACTGCTCCAGCATTTGTGACCGCCTCATAATGATTAGAGTGGAAAATTTCGATAAAGAGACGAATGGTTAAATGTAATATTGTATTATTCTTGTATCAAGTCAGTGGAGCATCTTTTTAATGGATAAATAATTCAAAAATAATACCACCTAATATTGTATAATCTGACATCATTTGTCTTCACTGCATTGCCTGCTTATGCAATTTTTTGCTGAAAGGCGAAACTTGCACATTATATATATATATATATATATATATATATATATATATATATATTATATATATATAAATATATATATATATTTCACTGCGGCGCGCTAACATTTCAGCAGAACGATAGCTTTATTGGCATGAAATAGATGATCGGTTCACGCTCACTCGTTGGTTCGAGGATTGTCTGGATTAGTTTTTTGTATTAGCGCCGACATATGAGCTGAAGAACTACTTTTTCCGTACCTTCTGGCATTATAAATAAAAGGAAATGTGAGCAAATAAACGATTTTTTAAGGGTTAGGACCGAAACCGATAACGTGAGGGGTTGGGGAGCTTAGGGGACGGGTGAGGTGGAGTGGGGGGAGGGTAAGGCGGGGCGAGTGTTTGATTCACATGTTATGCCAGTATTATGTTGCTATCTTTTTCGTGTTGATCATAATAGCACGTCTAATAGAAGTTCTTACACAACAGAAGTCGCAGTAATTTCGAATAGAGTGATAAAATATTGCATTGACTGATTTTGCCCGATAGCTAACTTGACATTTTGTATTATTGCATGAGCAGAATAATAATTCACCAAAAAATCATTTTCAGCTTATATACCGAACAAAAGACATGAAATATACGACAGTTATCTGCTTTCGGATGAACGCTCTTCTGGTTGTGCTCATCGTTCTGCTAGCAGAAGTTCTAGTGCATTCCACTTGATATTGCTTTCTGGTGTATTGCTTTGCTAGTAGAACACTGAGAGCAATTAGCAGAGAATTCATCTGAATGCCGATAAGAAGTGAGTGACGAGCTTGCATTGAACGCACATGCGAAGCGTAACCTAACATTGCAAAATCAAGTTAAGCATAAGCGTGAGCCATTGACATGAAGATATTTATTGAACGGTCTAAGAATGCGTCTTAGATGGCATATTTCAAGGCATTCCATGCTACAGGTGAAACGTTTTTCACTGCCAACTGACTATAAGACACCGAAATGAACTAATGTTATCTTAATATATCAGCTATGCGTATTTTCGCAATGAGTGATTTTGCGATTGGTGTTGGTCGATATTATATTCACCATATTTGCCATTCGCGTCCGATTCAAGTTTTCAAAACGGAAATTCTTATTATTATAGTTTTTTCGTTTGCTCATAAAATGTTTACTTTCTGAACGCTGTCCGTGAAATGACTTCGTAAGCAGCACAAAGAGCGGGCGAGAAAGGAATTCGCAAACTAGTCATTCGCAGTGAAATTCTTACGACTAGGATTGAGATTAGTCATAAATCTATCAGCCTATCATCTTCAGCTGTCGTCCTCGAAGTATAGAGAGATCATCAGCGAAGCGCACTTTTGCACACAAACAGAAACGTTTACTTGCGCGGTATGAGACTCTTTTGAATGCTTCAGTGGATATTGTTATGTTAATGTTTGCCATCCCATCATTAATTTACTCATTTGAGATAATTCAACACGCTTTCTGATCAAAACGCTTTTCCTTATTTAAAAACTCTATAGAATGAGCAAGCACACATAAACGGTCGGTCACTAATGATATCGTTTTACCTTGTTGTTTATGATGAAATGAATGAAAGAGTATGAAACGCGGTAATATGCTGGAAATGATAAAGAGTGATTGCTGTAGACCAAGGACGTTGAAGATTCTACTGAGACCGTCTATGGGATAAAAATGAGCAGATGCTGAAGCTAGCTTAAGCACGTCTATCGTGCTTAGGCTAGCTGAAGTGCTGTGCACAACAACGATGCCTTTTGCCACAGTTTCGCCCACTCTCATTTTGTAAGTACACCCCGCACACAACACTAAATAATTAGTCAGCCGTCGACGGTGTTTCCCCTATTCTTCAGTGATGCAGCCGACTCAAAAGTCCGCTGTTCTAACACTCTTTCAGCGAAATTTATGACCTAAAAGCAAACTGTTCCAGCATCTTGTAATTGATGGTCGGATTCGATTCAGCAATATAGGGCAGTAGATCACATTAGCAAGTATATAAAGCTACTTATGCGAACAACAGATGATCGCTCAGGAACTTCAGTCGGTAAAACTAGGCTGATCAAAGTCCATAATGTGCCAAAGCTTCATGATGATGTACTGGTACGATAATTAGGTGAACTTTAAGCTAAGAAGTCGACATGGAACATATTCGCCATGAAAGCTATAAACAACTGCAGCTTTTTGACATCATTTGCAAGCTATGGATGCAAGTCGGTCGACTGAGAATGAATCCATTTTCGGTCATGCGTGAATCCCTGCGCATCGATTAAAATGATAGCGTCAATTGCTATGTTCCACTATCTTCATGATGATGTACTGGTACGATAATTAGGTGAACTTTAAGCTAAGAAGTCGACATGAAACGCCATGAAAGCTATAAACAACTGCAGCTTTTTGACATCATTTGCAAGCTATGGATGCAAGTCGGTCGACTGAGAATGAATCCATTTTCGGTCATGCGTGAATCCCTGCGCATCGATTAAAATGATAGCGTCAATTGCTATGTTCCACTATGTGGGAAGATGGCGTAAAATTACGCTGTATTTTTGTAGCGAAATGATCAGTAACTGCGTAAACGATGTCACATTAATGACGGACATTCACAAGCAATATCAATGGAAATTTTACGTTAGATATATAGACTAAGAAATATTTCAAAAAAAAGGGTCGGATTATCTCATCTCTTCCCGTTTTCACATACTAATTATTTTGTGAACATTACTTAGAATCGTACAGCGACCGCCTTTTGATAAAACCCCTTGTACGAAACCAATTTAAAAAGCCTTATGAATGCGAAAATCTCAAAAATTTCCCTCGAATGAGTTCGCCCACTGACTCATGACCAGTTACGATAGCTTTGCCTCCCTCCT
>JPKZ01001281.1:287235-301026 GCA_000803305.1 Toxocara canis
AACTGATAATTTGTCAGTTATATTTTGCACACATTGTTAATCGGATTGCGGTGCGATAAGCGTACGAGTAAATACAAGCCAAATGAAGACTTGAATCGTTCTTACTTTTTCGAAGGTTCTATTACTCGAAGAACCTCCTAAAGCGCAAACTGTAGAAAACGCTGAGATGCTTCACAAGACAATCCTAGCAAAAGCAACAAGGGATTGACCTTACCGAATTCTGTAATGAATATGGGATCTCAGGAATTGTTCAAAGAATGTCTCTTTTCGATAGCAATCAGGAATTTTCTCCCTCAATGCAGAAACTACAACGGGCTGAATATTGCTTTCGAAGCAACGAAGCATGGTTGGCGGATTGAGATGCCACAAACTGGTACGAGCTGGATGGCTGCGCCTAAGGTGGGCACCGAAGACGGCAACGTTAGATCGACTTTGGTAAGGCGTTTTCGAACAATGACTGATGGGCGTTCGCATTAGTCTGCAGAATCAGAAGTATACTAGCATAGGCGTGCGACAGGCGAACGAGAGAGAGAGAACAGAGAGGATGAAACGTCTAAGTCGCGTCATCATTCTCATGTATATGCGCCATTAGTAGCAACAAAACGCGGCATGAGCAGTAGCAGTAGCAGTAGCAGTAGCAACAGCAGCAACAACAACAACAACAACAACAACAACAACAACAACAACAACAACAACAACAACAACAACAACAACAACAACAACAACAACAACAACAACAACAACAACAACAACAACAACAACAACAACAACAACAACAACAACAACAACAACAACAACAACAACAACAACAACAACAACAACAACAACAACAACAACAACAACAACAACAACAACAACAACAACAACAACAACAACAACAACAACAACAACAACAACAACAACAACAACAACAACAACAACAACAACAACAACAACAACAACAACAACAACAACAACAACAACAACAACAACAACAACAACAACAACAACAACAACAACAACAACAACAACAACAACAACAACAACAACAACAACAACAACAACAACAACAACAACAACAACAACAACAACAACAACAACAACAACAACAACAACAACAACAACAACAACAACAACAACAACAACAACAACAACAACAACAACAACAACAACAACAACAACAACAACAACAACAACAACAACAACAACAACAACAACAACAACAACAACAACAACAACAACAACAACAACAACAACAACAACAACAACAACAACAACAACAGCAACGTCAGACAACGTTGAATGCCCCTCGTGACGGAGACTAACAAGCGCAGTGCTTCTCTGCTGATTAGGTATGCTTGCACACATCGTCGTATGCTTTGCGATGCTCGGAAGGACGCATCTGACAATCTCGTTGCGGTATATCGTCCTTACAATAGTGTCTTCCTTTCCTTTTCTAAAACTTTTTTCGAAGAATTGCAAGAAAAGAAGGACGAATACACGGTGGTATTGTTGCCCTCAGCAAAGATTAGACGGCATTGAAGTATATATTGTATGCTCATTTTGAGGACATATAACATGTTGTTGCATCGTTCACGATATGGTCGTATTCGCTAGCATTTTGGGAACAATTTCTCACATAATTTGCTAAGATCATCATCTTGACGATTCGCTCGTACTTTGCTTGCGATCCTCTCAAATAAACAGGCATTCGATGTCCTGAGTCCTCACTTGCACATTTCCGGTGCTTTTGCTTTGGCGTTTAGCTTTACATTTCGCCTACAAGTTAGCGAACACATGTCAGCTGATTGCTATCCCATAAAAATGCAGTGGTAAAAAGTCTCGACTCACAAATGGGTCCGCCACCTCGAGCATTGGCGCTTTATCACGAATACCGAAAACATATCTGCACATTCTTCTACAAAGTCAAATGTGGTGTCATAGATAGTATGATGGCCTCTCCTTCATATACAAATTCTCCATTTTCCTATCCCTATCGCTATCAGCGTTTATTAGAGAGAGTGCCGTCCAAGTTGCGCGGAAATGTCGCATCTGCTCCTATGATACGGCTGCCCAGACACGGAGAATACCTATAAAAGCGTCGTGAGAGCGTTAGTCTGCACGGCGCAGTGCGCCGACAATCGACTATATAAAACAGCAGCCACATCGATGCGCGACATGCCCGTCCGCTAGCCAGTCGTCTGGCAGTGATGTGCGGTGGCGTTCTACCGACAAGCCACCGCCTACCTAGTTGCCAGACAGAGAGAGAGGGGGAGACATACATAAAACCATTTTGTATGCCATAAACGCAGTCGGAGTCTGGTGCTCACTGGAGCAGCCGCTAGCACAATATTCGCAACACAAAAACCAGCAGCGAGAACATATCGCATTCGTTGCCTATGAAATCTGCATCAAAGGGCATAGCAAAAGAAAAAAAAAGGGCAGAAAAATGGCAGAGAGAGCGTGCAGTATTTAGGGAGCAGAGGTGAAAATGCAATGGACTTGTGAAGAGCACTCATTGAAGGAGAAGCATGCCAAAGAAAAGTGCAAGGTGGCAGAAAACGAAATGAGAAAAAGAAAAAGAAAAAGAAAGGGAACAAAAAGAAGCTTTACCGTGCCCGATCCGATTTTCTCACATGTTGCGAGCAAGTTTCGTCGTTTGCAACGACTAAGAGTACCACATATTATAGAAAGCAGTGATAAGCGCATGCAAAAGCAGCTACAAATACAATCATACAAGTGAAAGATGCAAACAGGTTGGTTGCTTGAATCAGGGGGTCGAGAGAAATGGACAAAGTCAATTATTAGAACAAGTTAAAGAACTACAAGATTGATACAAGTTACAGAAACTAATCACTATGACAAATCGCAAAAGTGAACGATGCATGTATCGCACAGAAATCAGTGCTTGAAATAGACCAGAGGCCACCATATCGTTGAAGGTACCCTAGAGCCACTGCGTTCTTTATCGATTCCGTTTTTGCTGCTTCTAATCTTCGCCCAAGCTAAGAGGTATAGGACTACGTTATAGGTTTCTGTGCAGATGTCTATGCAGTCCTACTATGATTACATGCTACGAGGTAGGAGTAGATAAGAGACAAGGAAAAGGGTGCTTTTCGCATAAAAATTCCATATGGAAATCATGCGGAAAACTGGCTGTGATCAATTGGTAATTTGCTAGATAATGTCGCAAAAGTCATGTGATAACGGAACACAGCGATTAATTTTTTTTTGCTAATCACAGTCTGTTTTCCGGAAAACATTTTCACTCCAAAACGTCTTTGCGGTGTTTCCATTCGCTTTACTTTCCCCTCCGTTCACCTTTTTTTTTAAATTATTTTCCCCTTTTTATCACCCAGTATAAGTATACGAATCACCCAGTATAAGTATACGAATCACCCAGTATAAGTATACGAATGCATACATAGTTGTAACTGTAGAAGCAACCATTCCCAACACACACATAGATAATTTGTATATATTGCGTAGGTTTTTTGCTCGTGCAAAAGTGACCAACAAGAAATCGTTCCAAAGAAAACATAAAAGATAAAAAGAATTCGCATTTTTAGCTATGACCGACGACAGTACATCGAGCAAATAGTTTTTGCTGCGAAAAAAAAAAAAGAACGACCGACACAAGTTCCACAAAACTAAAAGTTTCATATGCAACAGTTTTTAGCTGGGAGGTTTTTTTTTCGCAATTTCCATGTGCAGAATATCCGAGTGCGTTTACTTCTGTTTTTTTTTTAAAAATTTAGTAAAAGCTTTTGCTAATATATGTTTAGAAATATGGCAGTGAGTTTACGTGAACCTTGTTTTAGTGGTTTTTTTTTTTCAAATTTCCGATCCATAAATATGACCTCAGGAGTTGATTTCGGTACACCTTGACGGCATCGATGTAACAAAACAGCCCATCCAACAAGCGGATTACTGCTTTTTTTTTCTTCATTTCTCTTCGAGCGTCCTATTTAGCATTTCGAAAAAAAAATTGAATTGCTTTTTGGTGGAATTATTTAGCGCTGCGATTTTTTTGAACTGATGACATTCGAATGCGCAGCTGACAAAAAAAGATTCAGGAGAGTCCCGTTTTATGGTCGAAAAATAAAAAATGACTAGGCAATGTAACAACTTCAGAGAAATGACATTGAGAAAGGCGAAAGAACACAACGCTGTAAAGTACTGAAAGGACTCAGTCATTTGAAAGTGTTTTTGTTTTATGCGAAATTTAGACAAAGATTCTTTGGTTGTGACATGTGTGACATCTTCGTTGTCAAAAAAATAAAACAATTTAAAAAATCGAGACGTTGTGGTGCCATTGGTGCTCTTTCGCAATCATCATTCGAATATAATCACTTAGAGAACAACAATCTTTTCTCGCTAATGAACTACCAAAATATCGAAAAAGAAAAGCATTCAAACACATGTGCACTGTGCAACACAACAATCATTCTCAGCGATCCGTCGATCTTTCCCAACCCGTCGATCAGACTTCGCGGAGCCACTCACTTGACAACTTAAAAAAAATATTGGCGAGCACTCGATCACGACATAGCCTATGAAACCATTGGATAGACGAGTAGCTCATGACAAAACTCCCCTCGACTCGCGAACTCAAGTTGAAGAGGGAGAGGCTTTTCATGTGGAATCGTATTTGAGATTCCAAGAAACAATGAAATGCCGAAAATTTTTGGGCCAAAACCCGAAAAAGCCGAGTGTGGTCAAGACTGGTAAAGAAAGCTGGCAGCTAGCAAAACTGGTAAATAGTTCTAAAGTAAAACGCATTGGTTTCAGAGTTCCAAAGTAAAACAGTGGAAATTTTGGTGCATCCGAATTGGACGTTATGCGCTTCCGTGATCACTGGTCATGCAAGGCATAGGTACTAAACGTAGTATACGCCATACCATAGTTGAACGCTCTCTAACGCTATTTAAATTTTTGAGGGCGAAAACAAACTGAGGAATACCAATGATAAAATAAACGACAATTTTGTGTTAGGCGACAGTTGAAGGGCTCCATCATCAGCATTATTAGCTGAATTTTATGACAGCGATATCTATAACTCATCATATTGCCGTCATTACGGCTGGATTATAGTTGCAGTCGAATTTCATAAAGGCATGAGAGCTTAAAAGCACACTTTCTATTTTGCAGTCATAATTTTGATACCGAAACAAGCCTGTTTTGGCAAAATTCATCTAAGACTTCAATTTTAAAAAAATCTCTACGGTTACAACATTGTTTATGAGCTTTTGAAACTGTGCCCCTTTTCCTTTGATCGGCCCAGAATTCATCGCAGCGTAAACGTCGAAAGTTGGAGCGGGCAGGTCCTCCGTGCAGATGGTTTTTGACGTGTTATTCAAAGAAGCTTTTTCGTACTTCAAATCAAGCTTGGACTGATAAATGAGGACGAAGAATATAATAAATCTGTTAAGTTACATATGCAAGCAATGCTTTTAAAAAAGTTTCAATAATACGCAACAATACATTCCCACGTCCGATTGTCTGCATTCCGCTCACAATTCGAGCTGATTTTCTGTAACCGAAAGCTGCTAAGCTCGTATTGATAGGTGTGCCGTGAAAGCACTTGACGGGATCCATCCCTGGTTAGGGATTTTCATAGAGGCAGCTGCTCATTCGTCAGTGGAATGGTATCGGCTCGAAAAAGCCTAGCAGTGCTTCTCGCTACTATCGCACCTGATTGTATTAGAAAATTTCAGCGCTAACGCTGAAATTTTTTTAAAATTTTTTTCGCATTTTCCCTGTCTTTTTTTTTCGCATTCTTCGTATTTCGCACATATTGTACAGCTCGAATAACGATCGATATAAACTGCATAGTCGTTGGTACTCAGTTTTGCCCGGCTTGCATATGCTCTGAAGGATGGATTTCAGCACAAAGAAACACAAGTTCGTGAATAGAGACTTTTGCAACTAGTCTTACAAACAGATTTAGCTAACATAAACCGATAATTGTAGTTTTCCTCTCAGGTTAGTTCATAAGCTATTTGCATATTAATATTTTTCAAATAACCCCTCCAATTATGAGACGCAAATTCGATATTGCGTTCGAGTGCGTGCGTTGTTTTACTTGGTGACAACAGCACTGAGCACCGTTCATTTCAATTTGTCAAACACTTCGGCGCTTCACTTACATCTTAGTCTTAAACAATCTAGCTCATTAAGTGTAGCATCGGCTAGCATCCTGTTGTGGTGTCTTGATTAATGTAAACTTAAGATATGAAAATTGGTTAAACAGTTTTATGGGTCATCATATGAGCGACAAAGGCGAGCAAGAATTGATGAAACAGAAAAGTAAAAAAAAGGGCAAGAAAAAGAAACCTTTAAGCTGGTTTGGTTCCTTACCGCTCCATTAGCAAAACTTAATAACAGCCTTGCGTTATTGCAAGTGAAAACATCTTCTGCAAATTTGCTTCAGAAATACAACGTTTCACTTTTCGGGCGGATGTTCTTCAAATGAAAATCTACTTCCTCGTCGTTGGCTGATTATTTCATTAAAACAGCTCTACTCTGCATATAATGCAAGAGTCGACAATGAACGATCGCAGATTCGAACTGTGCTTGCGGACAATGTTTTCACTTACCATCGTGCAGCCTTTCAATTTTGATTATATTCATTAATTTTTGCAGCTCCTGTAATGCGTCTTTCCACGTGGTCATTATAAGTTAGTATCGAAAAGTTCGGTGATATGATAAGATGCTTTCCTACTCTACGGAGAGACATCGGAAGGGCAATATAGGATTACTGGCAACGACATCTCAGCCACGATTCCCGAATAAGTGACTAATGGATTCGGTTGTTCCAGCTCCTAACGATTGCTAAACGCCGAAACGTCACGTACATTAGAATAATTATTGCGCGTAACCCCTATCGTCTAGAAAAAAATCGCAGGGAATACGTTCTAACAATTACCGACGTTCGCCCATATGTCCCTTTGAGCATTCATATGTATGTTTAATTAGCGTTAATATGGCCGGTCGCGAGGTCGATCGGCAGGTAACCGGATCTGCGTACTTAATTGGCGTCCGCTCAATCCGCTGCCATCGCAATCAAATTTGCATTTTGATGAGAATTCGTTCACTCGATAACTCGCTAAGTGGCCAAACTAGCTCTATGAAATGAATGCATTCTTTTGCATATCTAGCTGAAATTCATTCGATCTAGTGCTCAAATGCTCGAGAGGTCTGGTGTATTTGCGTAGAGCATTTGAGAACTGGCCTTACACAGAAATGGTGACCCACTTCTTCTGGCTCAGCTTCGCAATACTCCTTTTTAGCAAATATAATGCTGCACTTAGAATCTCGAAGTAGTACCATGCAGCACTTCTTATCCTCATTAAAATAGCCAATTTTAGCAGGATCCAACAAATACGCAAAAAAATTCGCTCTCCTAAAAAGCTGAGATGTTTTTAAAACAGGAACTGCTACGAGGAAATTAGTTGCGATGGTAGTGTACAGCAAGCATGCTTTTTTTCCCTGAAATTTGAAGGATATTCGTCACAGCTTCTAGAAAAGAACCAACAGCGCTTCCCTGTCCAAAGAGTAAATTTTCTAATTCATATCATCGATCAAAGCAAACACTTTGACCATGCTAGAAGAATGCGACATATTATGATTAACATAGAATTTGCATAATTGCCAATTTTGTTGCTTAAGGTTATGAAATTGAAATCATTTCCAACTTCGAAATCATCATCTTTTCCTTGTTTATGTTCATTCGTTCTCTGGACAATGGGAATAAACGATAGGAACGATAGCGCTCATAAATTTTCACTATAAATAGGCAAGAATTTTTAAGAATGTTGTTTTTTTTTATAAGCTCCTTAGGATTTTTAACAGTATGAAATTATATTGTCTTGAATATCCCTGAAATTTGAAGGATATTCGTCACAGCTTCTAGAAAAGAACCAACAGCGCTTCCCTGTCCAAAGAGTAAATTTTCTAATTCATATCATCGATCAAAGCAAACACTTTGACCATGCTAGAAGAATGCGACATATTATGATTAACATAGAATTTGCATAATTGCCAATTTTGTTGCTTAAGGTTATGAAATTGAAATCATTTCCAACTTCGAAATCATCATCTTTTCCTTGTTTATGTTCATTCGTTCTCTGGACAATGGGAATAAACGATAGGAACGATAGCGCTCATAAATTTTCACTATAAATAGGCAAGAATTTTTAAGAATGTTGTTTTTTTTTTATAAGCTCCTTAGGATTTTTAACAGTATGAAATCATATTGTCTTGAATATAACATCGCCTCATTAAGGGCTAGGGAAATTGGAAAATGTCGATCACATTTTATGAAAGTAATATATAAACATGACACTGAAAACTAAGGTAAATGAATACGGAAACCCATGGTTTCGAATGAGGGATATAAAACCCGAATTAACACAGGTGTGCAATATTGCATATTTAAATGCGACCAATCGCCTAACTGGAACTAAACAGTAATGAACGAGTATCAACTGTGCCCAAACAGGAATCCTTTTTCTTTTTTCTTTAAATAGCACAATTTCCTATATGAAGAAGCTTTGCGAACCACTGCTTGATAGCAAAGAAACGAAATATTTGAACGATTGTCAATAATAACCAATTTGATTGCGATGAAATGTTGTTATTTTGTGCAAAGAAGATTTTTCTTGAAATAGTCTTTAAAAAAAAAAAAACCAACTGCAACGATTCATGAAACCGATTATCGAGACGTTAATCATCGTTGCTCATTGTAATGTCTAGACAGAAGCGCTTTAAATGCTTTAAAACAATAACTGCTTCTAAGGAATATGGAATAAAAACGTTCTCTACCCGCAACAAAACAATTCTGCTCGTATGTCGATCCGGAATTACTTCGTCATCGATACGTATGCTTGTCGACTATTTATTTCATTTTTCAATTTTTTTGGAGTACTTATTATTATCATCGAGAAGAGGAAAAATATTAAATAGTCTTTAGCGTATTTTTGGACAATTTCACAAAATTTTGATGCTAAAAAATGCATTTTGTTTTGCTTATTAAGTAATTCAAAAATGCGACGCAAGTGGTTTTATATTCAGTGGGAAGAAAAAATTTACTTAGCATAAGCTCAAAAAAAAACTCCTCTGCACAAAGAAACCTTTGCATATGTGCACAGTCAACTCCGTTAAGTATCCCTTTAATCTTGGTTCAGAGCCGAGAAAACGAAAACCTTTTTCACAACTCTGAAGAAACGGTGGATTAGTGTTGGATTTTCAAAAGAATTTTTTTGTGGTTAAAAATAATTAAAGTGAAAAGTAATGCGTACGGATTCGTTGCACAGAAGTGATGAATGCAGTAACGGTTTAAAAAAAGACGCGAAAATGAAGCACTAAATATCACCATTATTAATTTTCCAAAAAAACCGATAATTCTACCAGTGATTTTCCCTTAAAAAATCGATATTTTATGCATAACCTTCATAATTCACGAATTTCAAACAGCCTATAGAAAATTTTCAACGTTTTGACTAATTCGAAAACTCTCGATATCAGTAAGCATTTGTGAACGTGAATCTATGATACAAAAATCAACGAACGCCTAGGGATGGTTCAACAAATTCATTTTGTGAACTCTTTGAACGAGCGTTTCGTTTCGCATTGACGACAATTATGAACACGGCAATAAAAAGGCTATAACCTATTGCACGAAAATTGCTATGAATATGACGAAGTGAAAATAACGAGAGATAATTTAGAAAAACAAAATAAACTTATTCAAATTCAAACATAATAGATTGTATGCAAAAATTGTTTGCATACAAGAAATGGCAGAAAAAAAATGAATTAATTATGTTGCTTTAATATTTTGATAATCAAAAGCGAAAACGAAAATTGGTTTTATTGATTCCATAAAAACTAAAAGGAGAACACCAAAAGAAAAGTGATAACAACTGAAGGAACAATTGCACTTTAAAAACGAGTCATAGAGTGAATGTAGGCGTTTGAAAATGGGTGAAAAAAAATGTGGCTTAACTGACGTATATTGCTGATACAAAATTTTGCAATCTAATCTAAAAGAATCCAAAAACAGTTAGCTAGCTGATTAAAGGTTGAAGTAGTGCCACAAAGCGATATGATTTTTTAGGCGGTGTTAAGAAAGATACGTTATTGAATATTTCTTCGCCAGAAAAAAAAAGCGTTTTTGGTCGTTATAGTTGTCGATTGTATTGTAGTGCCATTCACTTTGTCTACAACTCTGTGTTGCTAACTTTGATCGGCTCAATGTAACGGATACTTTCTATTATTCTTGAAATATTTTTCTTTTTTCTTTCGAAAATTTCAAATTCGATGTAATTGAAAAGCTCGAGATTGAAAGCAGTAGAAAATGAAAGGAAAGCAGTGGACAATCAAATGTACAGGGGAATCCAGTAAACTTTGTTGATCTGGCTCAAGCGCTGTAAGTTATGGTTTTTGATATATTTAGCGCTTTGGACATCTACGCTACAGTTAAAGTTATAACACATTTTGCACGAATCGCAGCAAATTATCCAATGATATAGACAAATTGATTGTGACATAACATGTTCCTGAAAGTTTTTATACTGCAAACGGCAGATGCCTTCCAATGATGCACCTTCGTAGGGTGCTATCGATATGCAACAAAAAATAGTACCTAATTATGCGAAAATTATTTGTAGAGGAGTTCTCAGAAAAACGACGCACAACAACGAAGCAAGATTTTGGCAAATTGTTATAGTTTTTGTTCGCTAACTGCTAAAGAGCATTGCGGAATTCAATAGGTATCTCTCGTTTGTTTTTGGAGAACATTGTATTTTGTGAAGCCGAAATTTGATTGCAGCTGTGACTGCTTCCGATTTTAAAAAAAAATAAAAACCTGTGTGGTATCAAAGGCATCACTTGACGCTTTTGTATAACGGCAGCGTGGAGTTCGGGATAATAAGCGGTAAGTAACCGTTGGTCGTGCTCTCATGAGTGCTATATGCAACTGTGCCAATCATTCCTTTTTCATCCGTAGAAACAAATTGGTAGCAAAAATAGAGAAGACATTACAGGACAGGATGGCGCACAGTGTAAACTGTTCCAAAAAAGGCCCGAATGAAACTGTTTTCCACATGCATGGCTGTAACGTCAAAGTTGCTCCTTCAAAGCGAACCACTCTTCAAAAGAAAAATATTTAGAAGAAACATCGTCAAAGTGCGCTTAGGTAATTCCCGGCGACCAATACTCTCGACAACAGCGGTGTTCAGTCCAGCTTACTTAATAACTTGAGCCCTTTGCGGACTTAAGTTCTTCCCCAAAGAGTAGAACCTCCGCTCATGAACGCCTCTGATCACAACCAAATTGGGTTGCGACCAAAAAATTCGCAAAATTATTCAGTGTGGTTACGAACGCGCACCAGGTTGGCGATCAAACACAGCGGCCGATTCCCCTTCTGAGCCATTTTGTTTTTGTAAAAGTCAAATTCTACGTTACAATTAACTATTTCTTTTGCTCACAACTTACTTGTAACAGGAATCTAAGAATTCTCCCTCTCTCCGAGAATCGATCAATCGATATAGCAAACGTAACAATTATTTATTGATAAAGATATAAAAAGGTTTATTTTTGTTTTTATGCGCTATGTATGTGTATCATTAAAGGAATTAAACAACCATTCCATTGAAGAAGTTTGTTAATGAAGCGCTTCGATCATCTCGTTGAACGATTCTGAAATGTACCAGATAGCAGTAAAAGTCCAGCTTTATTATGCTGCATGGTAGATTAGCAATTTACGAGGACTCCTATGACAACTCATGTTTATATGCGGCTGCATGTCTATTTGCTCTTATGTTCAAAAGTTTGAATAATGACTAGCACTAACAGTTCAAGGTCACTTACCTATGTACAATTTTAAATCAATTCAGTAATCCCCGGAAAAGTTATGCGCTCTAAACAAAATAAAGTCAGATGCACCTAGTCATCGTTCAGGTGATACTTTCGAGTGGTCGAGCATCAGCAACAAAAAAAAGTGCTGAGTAGAAAATTTGCGCGAGCGTCGGAGTCGGAGAAAATTTGAATTTGCTTCATTTGCGAGCAGTTGATGAAACAGGCTGGTTTGACATGTGAGTCACCGAAACGCATATCGCGCCAATCGCTTGGCATACAATTGAACTTGCTCGGTCCTGTGATGCTTGTTAACAATATGCATGCTAAAAAATACTAATAAGATGAAACTTCTGCTTCGTACGACATAAATCTCACCTCTTTTTTGTACTTAACAAAGAAATGATTCGAAAAAAAAACCATTTTCTGCTAATCAGATTTCAAATTTAACAGATGAACCACATCTGAGTAGCACCATCCCACTCTCACCACCTTAATACAAACCGGAAGGGAGGTGATTATCCGCAACCGTCAACATTTCTTTCCCTTTTAAGGGCAGTTCGATATGCACTGGGAAAAACTGGAAACTTCGAAAATTTTAAGAAAAAAAGCGTCTGTAATCATGAAATGTTGGGTGTTTTGGGTGCTTTCAGCGCTTGTGGCGCACAAGAAGCCATTTTAGCGAGTTAGTTCACCAACTCAACGTTGGTGATTTTTGTCATGAAATGGAAAAATTTAGAGCAGAAAATTGTGCTACTCAAGTTTGACCCGAAAATTGTGGTCTGCAAAACTTTTCAACAATTGAGGCAAGGTTACCATGTAGGGACTATTTGGTTACCAGTAAAGGACACAGAGGAAAAGAGAAAGAGAGAAATCGAAAGAAAGAAATAGAGAGCTTGCAATTAGAAACGAGCAGTCATATATTCTCAACCGTATTAAACCTGCAAAGCAAATAGCAAAAAAAAAGAAAAGGAAAAACGCAAACAAGCACTTCGTGTCCGTTGAGCAGAAAACGAAATATTCGATGGCAATTTTTTTCTTCCTTTTTTTTTTTTAAACAGTGATGTCAGCAATGCGTAATGATAGCGTTCCACAAAAGCAAGCAATTAGTGCTGAAAAATAATGTTAGATTGCTGTTGCATAATCAGAGAGACAGAGAGAAGTGGAAGAAATATTGAGAAACAAAAATGCTGAGTGTTTTCTTCGCAAAACAATATTATCGAAGTATATCCCATTGATGAGCGCTCTAGCATTCTCTAACACTCAGTAATCGTTCAATTCGTTAGAATTGTGCTCATTGTGAAACACTTGTCTTAAGCTTTTTGCATTGCATATCTTTCTGCATAGCATGTCCTTTTGCATTGCGTATTTTTTTGCCAAGCATGTCTTTTTGCATTGCATATCTTTTTGCATATCATGTCTTTTTGCATTGCATATCTTTCTGCATCGCATGTCTTTTTGCATTGCATATCTTTTTGCATAGCATATCTTTTCTTGCATCGCATATCTTCTTTTTGCATCACATGTCTTTTTGCATTGCATAAAATTCGCAAAAAATTTTCGTCAAAACTCCCCAAACCAATGAGAATTGCGCGCGCCGCTTGCGCCTTCAACGTACAACAGACGATCAGCAACTACCACCCTCTAACGTGTTGCGATCCAATGACTTTCAGCAGCATGAAATTTGGGCCGGATTTATCCGATTTTTACACGCTGATGATTAGTTGTAAGAAGGTTCGTAGCAGACTACGGCTTCCAATCTTGCATGCGGGTGACTTTTCTAGAAGCTTTTATAATTGCTTGAGAGTGTTTTTTTTTTCAAGCTCTGAAGCAGTTCGATCTTATGCTTAATCGGAAATATTAATTAAGTTTCAAGGCGCGTGCACTACGTCCTTATACTGCTCAGTTTGATTATTACCTCATATAACCTTATACTGCTCGTATATTATACCC
>JPKZ01001281.1:310450-332044 GCA_000803305.1 Toxocara canis
CCCCCCCCCCCTCCTCCCCCTTTCCCTCTCTTAGGTGGAAACCGTTTCCCGCAGAATACTACGTTATAGCGCGGGATATGTGGCAGCAAGAAACCGGGGCTTTGGGAAAAACATTGTAAAAAACATTAATTTTCACACTAATCACATTACCAACTCTGATGATCGCATATGAATTCGTTGCCTCCTTTCCTAGTTGGCATGAACTTTCAGGTGCAAAAGTTCGCGAACTCTTTTCGTCTTTTCGGAATCGTTTTGCGTTTCCTAATATGCCTTTTATATGTCCACACTCAATTCTTTTCATTTTCTAAAGTGCGCTATGGTCGAAACTTGAGATTAAGTTGCAACTTGCGACTGTTACCAACAACGATGATTATGATGGTTGCTAAGCTTATTTGTGCAATGATCGATCTCCTCTACCGTACATAAATCATTATATTCAAGCTTAGATAAGCGCAGCGCACATGCAGTATGACAACAAAACATGAATAAAGCTTGATAGCCGAGAACGAAAACTTCAATCGAAAACACTGCGCATAATATTAATGAACAATGTCGTTGTATTAAAGTGATATTAATGCAGTACCATATAATTGGAATACAAGTTAAATGTTTTCGTTTTCGACGATATCCTCAAAGACTTTAAAACGAGTGGGACCCAAAGCAGAAGAAAACGATGTGCCGCTCTCGCATCAATTCTCAATTACTACTTAATTTGCAAACAATATTCTTACCTTGCAAATAATACATAATTGCAGCTCAAACGATTTGCAAGCAGATTTATATTCAAGAACGCAGTGACAGTTGCAATAGAAAATCACTGTATAAAATTCAAAACGATTTTTAGCCTCATGATAGCTCAACTGTATTTGCGAACAGAAATGTGCTAAACTGCAAATGTGTTGATCGAATCAACAAAATTAGATAATAATTTCAGCAACTAAACAACTTCAAGCATGAGCCCATTATGAGAAAACAGCTCAAAGAAGGGAATTTTGCAAGCATCATCCAGTGATTTGTTCGTCAGATAGTCTAAAAATTTCTGATACTCAAAACTAGCTGTCCAACGATAGTGATTGCAGGTGGTATGGCGCCTCTACGATGTCCCCATAACAAGTTAGCACCACATTCATTCGTTTATAACGACTGGATTATAAAATTTTTGCAAACATCGAGAATTTACATGCATATATTCATGGGAAGTTGGTAGAAGGAGAAGGGGGAGAGGATTATGAAAGGCTTAGAAGGTTGAAAGCGAAACATCCAGAGAACGCAATCGAACCTCTCAATGAAGTCCGCATTGTTCTTCAACATTGATGCGCTGAAGTTGAACTTTAGCATTCAACGTGACGATGCCAAAAAAGAAGTGAAGACAAAGAAATGAGCACAAAGGGACCGCCTAAGCGCATACGAAGAAATCTAATCACAACACGTAATGCTAAACCGCACGCTGATGGGCAAATATTTACAATAGAAAATGGCAGAGATGTTGAACGGCCAAACAATCCTAACGACTTCTCGCTTCTCATTACCGCCTACTCGATTTCTCACCGAAATTCTGCAACTTGTAATTTTGCAGTAAATCATGTGTCACATATGTGGACGTCGACAACGTTTGAAAGATGAGGAGGAAATAAGTCTGACAACATCGGGCATGACAGTTGATCGCACAAGTCGTCATATAAGGTCGTGAAAGCCAACTCTCCACAAAATATCTTCAGAGTCAAAAAAGCAGATATCTACGAACACATAGTATGGCGTGGACAACTGTTTTTGTAGTCTATTGTGTCAGATGAATCGGTAATGACGTCAACTGGGTCGATCCATCGTAAAAGCAAAATGTGCAGCCTTCCGCTAATCAAAAGCAATTATTACTATTATGGAATCTTGAAATTTTGCAGATTCACTACCTATGAAAACATCTACCGAACATTTCTGCAATTATGAACCAATTGGGCTGGCTGCACCTTCCTCTCCCTCTCCATATCTCCTAATCTCGATTTTTACTCAGAACAACCTCGACTCACATGGCACGACCTCGATCGGGGCGTAGGCGATCCACTTGAATGTCACGATTGCATGATTTTTTTTATTGTACTGATATTTGTTATGTTAAACAGACTGCGAGTGAAATATGAGAAATTAAGGAAGAATTACGGTATCTCCTAACTTATAAAATTTGGAAAAAAACACATTCTCATCCTTAACAGTACTTGCTATTTTCGCTGCATTGTTCAAACGTTTTACCAGAAAAATGAAATTAAAAGAACTTGAATCCAGCATAACCCGCAGGCAATTCGTATCACTGTTCTACGGGATAGCTAACTATGAGCTAAAAACTGGTCGACAATCTTTACATACCAGTCACGAACGCAAACAATGACGATATGTGTGCTTCAGTCATATAATCATGCTTTTAAATCAACGATCTTCGTACACACTGAACGGCGGCAGTTAGCAGTCAAAACAACGGTATAAAAGAGTGCGAATGAAAACTTTTTTTTTTGGCGAAATGTTTTGTGAACAGACAAATCGTTTTGCTAAATATTTTGCAAGTGAATGAAACAATACGAAATGCTTGGCAATGAACAAACTCATCATCGAGGAAATTCAAAACGGATCCCATCTATATGAAGCGCACTATGGAGATTGAAGAAATATGGAGCGGTAGTAGTAGTAGTAATAGTAGTGTTAATGTGGACGAGCACAAACAGTTAGTTGTAAGAAATTAAAAACGATTAACGATTAACGCTTTTAAAACATATACGAGCTATTATTTTGTACCTTCAGAAGTGCGTGTTATTATGCATAAATATAGGATGCGCGTCCTAGTTTTTTTTTTCTTTTCATTACGACTCCAGTAGTTATGCAGTAACGAATGCTGTTAATTTGGCGTTTCCATACCGTATGCATTTATTGCCCAACTGCCGCTCGTCAACAACAATCTTGCTTTTAAAGGGTCTTCATTTATAATACCATACACCTTTGCTCATAGCGTCATGCATCCTAACTCTGCGTAGTAATCTCAAAATTTATCGCATTTCGGTGATTTTAATGAATTGCGCAATGTCAGTTTAATAAATTTGAAATAAAAAATAAATAGTGAAAAAGTCGAAGTGAAGCGTTTAGTATTAGTATTAGAGAATTGAAAAGATGAACAGGAAGATAAAAACTAGTGACAGTACCAATAATTTTCAGAGGCGTTGAAGTTATTGGTTTCAATAATGCAAATGCAGGAATTATGAGATGGGGGAAATTTTGAAATTTATCCAAGAAGCAAAAAGGTTCGACGAATTATGAAGGAAAAAATATTTATTACAATTTTTGAATATATTCGTCTATCATTTATCATATTACCGAGGAACTGATCTGGAACTCATCTCTCCTCTATCACTCCTCTTCTCTCCAACCCCCTCCTCCCCTCCCCCCTCACTCGCATCTTCACACTCCTCCGATTCGACATGATTGCTGAAACCACCAAGCAAAGTAAGACAGTCACATGCCATCGTCTTGACGCTAACATTCCTCTTTTAGCAAACTCCAAGAGATGTTTTCATTTGAAAACTTCCTCATCGAGAAGTATCGACTGTGTTTGGACGTCCGTAATAAAATATTCGCATGGATAGAACGCTGCAGTCGACGATCGATTGGACATTCTGAGTCTGAGGGGAATTTAGCAGGAAAGAAGTGCCATGGACAGCTGCGCCACTAACAAATTTCGCTGCCAAATGGCACAATGATGTGTCTCACAAGTCGAAATGTTCGTTTGAAAACAGGAAATGCATGGAGCACTTATCCATGATTTACAGTAGCTGCCTCGAGTTGAGCACTGGAAACGGGGAGGAAATGTAGACAACAGTAGTGCGACGGCATGCGCTTTGGTGATGTTACCTAATAGACCAACCGGTTTCGTATACTGCCAACAAATGCAAAATAATGCATTCATCTTTTAACTAGCTCGACGCTTCTTAAGAGCTCTAATTTTATGCGTTCCTATCATTCATTTTTGATTTTCTACGAAGGATATATTTTTATGCGGCTTGGCAAATTTGAAAGCAAAGCGTATTGTGGCGAAGTGTTTGTGTGCAGGTATTTACGTGACCACAGCTGTAGACCGCTCCTACTGCTTATACCCGGGAATCACTAAAGTTATGAAAAAAAAATGTTATGATAGGCATAGTAAATGGTCGATAGTCAACTTACTTTATCCAACGAACAAATGGCTCAGTTGTTCACAAATCATGTCTCCTTAAGGCAAGTAAAAAATGCGTGTTTCCAAGCAGCTGCATTGCATATTCAACTCGTTAAGTCGCAGAAAAACGAATCTTTAGCACGAGATTTATGTGAACCGTTGTGATCGATAAATTTTCGCCAATTTCACCAGCTCGGAGCAGTTCACGAAAATCGACTCGTATGATAGGTGAAAGTTGCATCGTGCTAGTCCTCTGGCGCTCATTCCCGCCTGCTCTACGATTTCATCGCTATGAGGTAAACAACGTTAGCCGAAAAGTGTGTATACATATTTACGCCGTCAGTTTTAGACTACAACTTTTGACGTGGTCGAGGTCAATAAAATAACACCACTGACGAACGGCACTGAACTTGTTTCTGGAAGGCGAAAACTACGATTCGCAAAATTTGCAGCTCAAACTTCAGAGGCTCTCCACACACATACGCACGCACATGAAGTCTTCATATCGAGTTTTGAAGGTCTGGTTTGCCATAGCGCATCAAAACGCTTACTTGCTACTACTACGAAGAACGTTAAAGTTGTAGAATTCGCAATTCGCGTAGAAATCATAACTTGCGCTCGTCAGCATGTTTGGTGCACCATTATTCTCCACTTAATTTTATCTGCATTGCATTTCGCATGTGAGCACATACATCCGAACTGCTAGGTATGATCTCGGGACTATATATTTGGGCGGTGAATACATGTTGCCGATAAACGAGCAAAGCAGTCGTCAGATAGCGGCGGAAGGGAGAGATTTTCGCCAGTCTCATAGTCCTTTTGGAGGCGGCTGATTTCATAGGAGCATGGATGAAAAAAATTGAAAAATTAAAGGCGAAAAAAATCTCGACATCATGCTATACATGTGCACCTTCCTCGACGCTTCGAGAAGCTGCCTTCTGCACATGAGCAGATCGCTCGAAATCAATGCGCGCTGCACACAAGCAGTCCCACACACTTGTAGCACTCTCAAATGCTCTTCTCCTCAGCGCTTATGACCTCTGATGCTTGGCACATGCGTAGCACGTGAAACTCTCTAATATAAGGAGAGAAACGTTTTGCAAGCTGAGAGGAATTTGATCTATCTAAGCAAAAGCGAATAAATGAACGACGAGCTTTGCATATTTTGAGCGGAAATCGAATCATTTTAAAGATCCAAAAGGCGCATGACCGATGATTGAGAAATTGTGAAATTTTGAACATTTCGAAGCGAAGTTCTGTGAATACATTAGCCAAAAGGGCATTAAAGGCTCCAGTCGACGGAGAGAGAAGTCGTATCGCGGGAAACACAAAACTTTCGCGAACTCTTGATCTTCGTTTTGTTTTTCTAAATTGAAAAGATATGGGTGGACTTTGAGAAAAAGTGTTCGATTATATTCTTAAGAAAGTTATGTAGGACTATAAAAGATGAGAAAATTTTCTCGCGCTCATGGACAACGCCTTCAAATGTTTCGTTCGCATATAATAATGTTAAGCCAAACTTAGAAAACTGTCTATATGGATGAACACCTCCTATGCTTCAGCTATAGCATTCGGATTGCTATAAATTTTAGGCTACTTAGATGGCCACTTCGATTGCAGGTTCTTCGAATAATATTTTCCTAGACTCCAACGCATTTTAATGATTCTAATTAGCTGACCTATTTTTTCGATTTTATTGCGGAATGTAGAAACGAAAAAAAAAACAGCCCGCATGAACGATTGCGTACTGCGAAACACGGGTAAACCGCAACACACAATACTGCTCTATTGAAAATCTTCGGCAAACTACACACCTACACACTGGTCATTTGGAAAATTAGATTTCATTTATAGCAGGTGGAAGCATGCTGTTGGAACAGCTTTCATCGTTTTTCTTCACTTTTTCATTATGGTCTCACCGCCAGCCAGGTTTTTCTCTAATTCTTTTGTCATGGTGCTCCCGACCTGCCACCTGATTACCCCCTGATGGGAGCAGTATGTCATGGGACCCTCTCCAAGAATTGGCTCAACATAGCACACTAGCGAGAGATCTTCCTCCCCCTGTTATATCCTTTTCCAGCCTCCAATAAACATCGGTGAAGATATCTTCGAGCAGAAAGGACCGAATTTTTCAGACTGTATTTTGTCGTTCGTTCCATCCCGCAGGCATAACCCGAATCACAAAGAAAACCCTTACGACGAAAGAGAAATCCAAAAAGCTCCACACAGAAGCTCATGTACTCGATGACCAAAAGCCTTAAAGAAGCGAATTTTCGTCTGGGTTGCAGAAAGGGGTAGAGAGGCAGAGTTCGTAAAGCCGCCTGCACGCCAGCCGACAGACGTCAACATTGTGTCTATGGCGTTCGCTTGCTGCACAATTCCAATTCAGCACGCACTCTGTGTCCATCGCAAAATCGGTCTGAGTTCTTTTGCCTGAAATCATGTTCTCGAATGTAATTGTTGGCATCAAGGTTTTCGAGTCTGTCTGGCACACACGTTGTCCGCCAAACAAGCGACGTTCTCATGGGACCAAGTGGTGAAGTGTTCAGCTCCTGTTGTCAAATCTCAAAATTTTCGAATTCTAAATTCGATCTAATGAGATGTTGTATGTTTCTACCTTTAGAATCGTTCAGATTTACCAATCCAATCGGAAGTTAAGGAGCCACACCTTTTTTTCCGGCTTCTTATCACAAAATATTGTATCCCATAAGGGGATGGAGTTTGAAGCAAGCAATATTTAAAGTTGCGAACTTGTTTGCCCTAATGAATCAGGACCAATGGTTGACTTGAAACTTAACAAAGTGGCATGCCATTTCTGTATACATCGCGCGGACAAAACTGCTTGGAAAGAACAATGCTGTCGACTTATGTAAATTAGCTGTTATTTTTCAAAAATGTCAAAGGCAACCGATTTGGAGGTGTCAAGTTTTCGTGGCTTTTTTATTTTGATCAGTAACTTTCCAGTGGCTGCTAGATAAAAGTCCCCCATCAGCGACTCTAAAACACATCAAGAAATCTCATTAGAGTTTTATGCAAATAAATCAGAATTCATGCCAGGCGAATGAACAACATGCGCTTTGGCGATCCGTTGACCTATCTAACCAACCTGTTTCATAAACCACCCTCAAATGATGAATACTTAAATTTTTTCCAGCCCGAACGGTTGTTCAAGTTTTTAACCAAGTTTTCGTTTTCCTTCGACCCTGTTAATGAAGTTTGCAACTTGATGGCATGTAAGACTGCCTACTATTTGTTTACCAATTTAAGGGATGTAACTTCCCCTTAGGTCAATGAGTTAGCATAGAATGGTGTATAGAACGTGAACCTATGGTGTATATTAAGCTTGTCCGACGGAGAGAGAAGTCGTATCGCGGGAAACACAAAACTTTCGCGAACTCTTGATCTTCGTTTTGTTTTTCTAAATTGAAAAGATATGGGTGGACTTAGAGAAAGTGTTCGATTATATTCTTAAGAAAGTTATGTAGGACTATAAAAGATGAGAAAATTTTCTCGCGCTCATGGACAACGCCTTCAAATGTTTCGTTCGCATATAATAATGTTAAGCCAAACTTAGAAAACTGTCTATATGGATGAACACCTCCTATGCTTCAGCTATAGCATTCGGATTGCTATAAATTTTAGGCTACTTAGATGGCCACTTCGATTGCAGGTTCTTCGAATAATATTTTCCTAGACTCCAACGCATTTTAATGATTCTAATTAGCTGACCTATTTTTTCGATTTTATTGCGGAATGTAGAAACGAAAAAAAAACAGCCCGCATGAACGATTGCGTACTGCGAAACACGGGTAAACCGCAACACACAATACTGCTCTATTGAAAATCTTCGGCAAACTACACACCTACACACTGGTCATTTGGAAAATTAGATTTCATTTATAGCAGGTGGAAGCATGCTGTTGGAACAGCTTTCATCGTTTTTCTTCACTTTTTCATTATGGTCTCACCGCCAGCCAGGTTTTTCTCTAATTCTTTTGTCATGGTGCTCCCGACCTGCCACCTGATTACCCCCTGATGGGAGCAGTATGTCATGGGACCCTCTCCAAGAATTGCCTCAACATAGCACACTAGCGAGAGATCTTCCTCCCCCTGTTATATCCTTTTCCAGCCTCCAATAAACATCGGTGAAGATATCTTCGAGCAGAAAGGACCGAATTTTTCAGACTGTATTTTGTCGTTCGTTCCATCCCGCAGGCATAACCCGAATCACAAAGAAAACCCTTACGACGAAAGAGAAATCCAAAAAGCTCCACACAGAAGCTCATGTACTCGATGACCAAAAGCCTTAAAGAAGCGAATTTTCGTCTGGGTTGCAGAAAGGGGTAGAGAGGCAGAGTTCGTAAAGCCGCCTGCACGCCAGCCGACAGACGTCAACATTGTGTCTATGGCGTTCGCTTGCTGCACAATTCCAATTCAGCACGCACTCTGTGTCCATCGCAAAATCGGTCTGAGTTCCTTTGCCTGAAATCATGTTCTCGAATGTAATTGTTGGCATCAAGGTTTTCGAGTCTGTCTGGCACACACGTTGTCCGCCAAACAAGCGACGTTCTCATGGGACCAAGTGGTGAAGTGTTCAGCTCCTGTTGTCAAATCTCAAAATTTTCGAATTCTAAATTCGATCTAATGAGATGTTGTATGTTTCTACCTTTAGAATCGTTCAGATTTACCAATCCAATCGGAAGTTAAGGAGCCACACCTTTTTTTCCGGCTTCTTATCACAAAATATTGTATCCCATAAGGGGATGGAGTTTGAAGCAAGCAATATTTAAAGTTGCGAACTTGTTTGCCCTAATGAATCAGGACCAATGGTTGACTTGAAACTTAACAAAGTGGCATGCCATTTCTGTATACATCGCGCGGACAAAACTGCTTGGAAAGAACAATGCTGTCGACTTATGTAAATTAGCTGTTATTTTTCAAAAATGTCAAAGGCAACCGATTTGGAGGTGTCAAGTTTTCGTGGCTTTTTTATTTTGATCAGTAACTTTCCAGTGGCTGCTAGATAAAAGTCCCCCATCAGCGACTCTAAAACACATCAAGAAATCTCATTAGAGTTTTATGCAAATAAATCAGAATTCATGCCAGGCGAATGAACAACATGCGCTTTGGCGATCCGTTGACCTATCTAACCAACCTGTTTCATAAACCACCCTCAAATGATGAATACTTAAATTTTTTCCAGCCCGAACGGTTGTTCAAGTTTTTAACCAAGTTTTCGTTTTCCTTCGACCCTGTTAATGAAGTTTGCAACTTGATGGCATGTAAGACTGCCTACTATTTGTTTACCAATTTAAGGGGTGTAACTTCTCCTTAGGTCAATGAGTTAGCATAGAATGGTGTATAGAACGTGAACCTATGGTGTATATTAAGCTTGTCAAACCTCATAATTTTAGTTTGAGCGGTTTCCGAGTCGAAAACTCCTAGTTCGCACGTATATGATTTTGTTCGTTGCGGAATTATGTTTCTTGGTTATTTTGCCTCAGATTCGAAGCAAACGAAATCACTGCGCAGCTGAAGTGCCATTTTGTCAGTGTATTAGAAAACGTCGGTTTCGATACTCTATCCAAAAACAATTAAGGTGACCACGCCCAAGAGGCTAGCATCACACACACTTTGACGGCAACAATCATGAGAACAACCGGTTTCCTAAACTGCCCCTAAAATAGTCAGTATAAAGTCATATTTTGATTGACGCGATCATTTTTCCGATACAAATTCGATTTTATGCGACCCACCCTGTTGAAAATGCAATCGGACACTTTGTAACTGCACATTTCTGCACTCGATCAACCACGCATGAACTCGCACTTTATCGAGATCCGTTTAGAGTTGACTATGTAGAAGATGATCATATCGCATAGATAGTACCCATCAATATCCACGCTTCTACTTCCAATAGTTCCCGACTTAGAACCACCGAACGGACGGGCAGACATCGTCATATATATATGCGAGCAAAACCGATATCGCCTTAATCTGCTTTGCATATGCAAATTTGCCTGTTGGGTCAAATGGATTACGTCTCTAAGCTGAACGCCAACAGCGAAATGTCAAAATAAAAATTCTTTTCGTCGTCAATTTTTCGATTTTTGTTGTTTTTTTCTCGTCGAACAGCAAAACTCGGAAGGGAAGAGAGTCGAACGAACGCATTTTGATTATCGCAAGCATTACGCAGTGCTTTCACAGCAAGCAATGATTGAAACGATAACTGTATTGCTGTGCAAGTGGTAAGTGAAGAAAAATGAAAGCAAGTACTTTTTGGTATGCTTCAAAACTTTACTACGTGATGGTTTTTTAAAGAGTAATATCTAATGGTTTAGGGTTTGACCAGAAGAGAAATGTGGGCGGAAGATTAAAACGACATGCGGGTTTTGGGTTCTCACCGCCAGAATGACCGTTTTTAAGCGCTTTTGCAATTTCGCATCTGCAAAGCGCATTATGACAACGTCGTGAGTGTGCTTATGTTGTTGCTTTTCTCATATATCGAACTTCGAAGCAATTCATATGCTGCTTAAAGACAGGAGAATTTTTCCATTCGTTTTACAAGCCATGCGGATATACACCGCACCGATTCGGTCGCCGAAAAATGAAATTTTAGTGGAACATTTGTATGAACTATTAGGTGAACTCGAATTTCAATCATTTGTGGGAAATGTATGGAACTAGCTCGTTTGATGTGTGCAATCGTCCAAGGAGCACCACGCCAACATTCTGATGAGCATTTGCACTTACTGTGAGTGTACAGCAGTACTGAGACATACCTGAACTACAATATTGTGATGCGTGCTCGCTGTGCAATCGTATTTTCCTATACCTGCATCGTGCCTAAAAGTATATTTGGGTGTAAGTTCACTGCAAATAAATTAAGTGATGTTGAATTCAATGCATGTAAGTAACGAAAATTTCTAGAAACGATATTCGTTTGACTTCCCAGTAGCTTCGTTATGCATTTTTTTTTTCTTCATAAACTACAAAGCTTCGTTTCATCCCATAGACAGGTGCAGGTGGGATAGGAGTGAGCTGTGGATATTTCAGTAAGCTTATTGCAATTCTTGTCAACGGTCCCGTGTCTTAGTATTGACTTGGCGATGAATGAAGAGCAGTTTTCTCTATTCGTAGAACACTGTCCCAACGAAATTACTAATATTTTTTGCAAAGATAGCTAGGTATTGACGAAGGTTTCTGATGACGTTGAAGCATTTTATTAAAAAATTGATCTCCGTCAACGATCCTTTTCCAGTGAGACCATAGTTCGCCACTGCTAACGCATGAGCGCCTAAGTAACTAGCAGCCCACAATCAGTTAATTAGTGCCACTGATTGCTTCTCTGAACAAAAATTACAGCAACAATTTTTTAACAGATTTCTCTCTGCAATATACAGTCTTTTCCGAATCCTTTATACGGTCTTTTCTGAATCCTTCCGGTCTCTCATGCGTTCAAGCTAAGTATACTTCACTTTTTTTTTCGCATCCTTCGTCGGTGGTCTCACTCTTCCGTAATGTTTAGCGTTTTACCTAAAAATACACCAGCCCGCGCATTTGCCCTCCCTAACTGTATGTACGCTCCGGCGAAATACCAAGTGCACCAATGACAGCAGTAACGTGCACCCTCTTAATAAAGCACCATTCTCGAAAACTTCTCGAAATAAGGGAGCTGATCGATGTTCGCTGCGGAACTTAGCAGCTAAATTCTAGTAAATCTTTGCTAAACAAAAAATATGAAGTGTAGTGACCGGTCAGTGCAGTGCGTTTGTCAACATCGTGATTTGCGGCATTAATGAGCCTCGACAATATGACTATGCGCAGTCAATATCGTGGCTTCAAAAAGCGTTTAATAAAGGGGCAAAAGTTGTTGCACAAATGTTATTCATAGAAAAAATCATCTCAGAATTCAAGTGAGGGACTGACTGTATCCATATGAGATTGGGGAGAGGAAGGGAGGGAGGGAGAGACAGAGAGAGGTGGCTTACTTTTGTAAAGTCAATATCGTGGTTTCAAAAAGCGTTTAATAAAGGGGCAAAAGTTGTTGCACAAATGTTATTCATAGAAAAAATCATCTCAGAATTCAAGTGAGGGACTGACTGTATCCATATGAGATTGGGGAGAGGAAGGGAGGGAGGGAGAGACAGAGAGAGGTGGCTTACTTTTGTAAAACTGGGAAAAACTGTAGCTGAACTTCTATTAACGGGGTGTGCATTCAAAACCATATGGTTTTCTTCAGTGCGGAAATTTTTACGCAAAAGGTTTCAATTAAATATTGGGCTCTTAAATGCATACACACTATTTGCATAAGTAAAGTAATTTCTTCATTTAGAGCGCCTCCGTTTATTCATCATTCAAAATTTTTTATGAAGATAACTGCTGCAGATGTTTCGTACTCCGAAGCTGCTTTAACTCTTCAAAGAGGCATCAATGCCGATCGACGATGGCATTTTATGATTGTCTGATTGTTGATAATGCGTATAATGAAAGAACAACATTCAGCAAATATCAATTGCGCTTATGTGCACACGAAAAGTGTAATTCAGAACAGATTTCTAACTGAACACGTCAACTGAGGATAGTGTTCCAGATGAAGGGACGCTTTCAACTTTATTTGATTTCATATTCGTTTTGTTGGCACGCTTGTCGTATTGCAGTTCGCTATTGATATTAACGTTTTATTGTGCTTTATTGACGGTATAACTTCCCAAAATAATACTGTGCAGTCGGTAAAACGAGGCTACCAGGAAATAGAATTAATGAAAATATTAGGTGCCGGAGCCAACATCCTAGCATAATTTGTATGACTCAGACAGGCATTTAATATTTGTATCCCTCCATGCTTCTTCCCTCACCCCCTTCCATCTTCCTCAATGAAATCCCTTCAGCCTGTTGCAGCCAGCAAATCAAACTGAGTCAAGTAGAGCATGTTTTTTTTTTTCAAATATGAACTATCTTCTATGTGAGCAAATGACCATATATTGGCCGATAGCTAAATTTGTCATTTGCTTTGTAAAGCCTAAGGAACAAGGAGAGTAGCAAATGGGAAACGTATGGCCTACGTGGAACAAACGAGAGATGCGAGCACCGTACTACTACTGATGAAAAATCTTTCCTTAACAAGCTATTCGCTTAAAAGTTTTGTGAAACTTTTCAATGTGATCTGTTCATTTTTGCACAATGTCAACGTTATGGGGTCTTCTCTTTCAGCCAATAAAAGCCCGTCATAAAACCATCTGCACAAGATGTATCATAATTTCATTGTAAAATATGGAAAAACTGACCGAGTTGAAGTCGTCTTTTACTTAAACCACGCGAGTAACTGTATTTGTTAATCAGATCTCTCTTACACACATTCTATTTTTTCGTCTCGCTTTTATACGACGCGCAACTTAATTTTTTTTTAACTCCTTATGATATCCGTTTTTCCATTTTACTTTTTTAAATTTCGAAATTCTCATCATTTCATTCATCATACGATCGTCTGTCTACCTTTATGGGATGGCCGCCCACCCATAGTGTTTTGCAGCATACCAATGGCCGTTTAGATCGCATGAAATAAAGCTCTTTGACTGTTAGCATGTTGAAAATAACGGAAGAAAGTCGGCTTTGCATTTGAGTAACTGTATTTGTTAATCAGATCTCTTTTACACACATTCTATTTTTTCGTCTCGCTTTTATACGACGCGCAACTTAATTTTTTTCAGCTCCTTATGATATCCGTTTTTCCATTTTACTTTTTCAAATTTCGAAATTCTCATCATTTCATTCATCATACGATCGTCTGTCTACCTTTATGGGATGGCCGCCCACCCATAGTGTTTTGCAGCATACCAATGGCCGTTTAGATCGCATGAAATAAAGCTCTTTGACTGTTAGCATGTTGAAAATAACGGAAGAAAGTCGGCTTTGCATTTTGAAAACGAAACTCTAAATCTTGAAGATTTTCGTTTGTGCTGCGTTGGCATTCTTTGTACGCAAAACAAGTACAAGAATGCAGGCCCGGAGTAGACGCTTTGCACATCTGTGAGTTATTCACCACACCAACCGGTTTCATGAAGTGCTCAAGAACGATGAGAAGTCATGGTTTAGTTGATCCGACCTATCTTAAGACACTAAAGATTCGTTTTTCTCTGACTCGACTGGTCATTATGCAACTTGGCAGGTTTAAAATGCATGCGAATACAGCTTCAGTGATCTCGAGTTAGAGCTATGCGATCGACAAAGGCACAGGAATGAAAACATGACATAAGAAGTCACAATGGATACAAATTTTTACGACTCAACAATGAACAAAAAACTACGCGACACTAAACATGCATAGGCACAAAATCGCTATAATACGCTTCTGAAATATAGGGTTTGCCAAAGCGATAAATCATTATGCAAATGGCAGTCTCAACATTTAATGCACATGGACTAGTTTGCAACTTGGAAAGCGCGGCGTGGGCGCATTTTGTTTATTCCTATGTGCTGTGTTTGTATGTGTGTATGTGTGTATGTATGTATGTGTGTGTGTGTATTTGTGTACGTGTGTGTGTCTATGTGTGTTTGTATTTGTGTGTATGCGCGTGTATATATGTGTATGTGTATGTGTGTATGTGTGTATATCTGTGCATGTGTGTGCATATGTGTATGTGTGTATGGATGTGTATGTGTGTGTATGTGCGTATGTGTGTGTGCGTGTGTGTGTACATGGTGTACGTGCGTGTGCCTGTCCGTCGTCCGTTGGTCCGTCCGTCCGTCCGCCTGTCTGTCTGTCTGTCCATCTGGCTTCTGTTTGTCTGTCTCTATGTGCCTGTCTGTCCGAATATCTGTTTGTGTCTTTGCTGTAGTATCTACTCGAGAACTTCTGAAAGTGGAGTTGTAAGTCTTCCCAAGCATAGTCGACATCTACGATCAGTTTATATGCTCAACCTCTGATCGAATCATTCACCTGGTGGAAAGTTATTCCGCCGTAAAATGAGCGTAAATAAACTGTGCATTAACGATCGGCCAGACAGAATATTCGGCTCGTTGGGCAGCAGCAAAGCCAATGTTTGTATAAGCGGTCGGGCCCAATGATACGAATTTTCGTCATTTACAAGCAGCTTATGAAACCGGCAGGTTTGATATTTGAGTCACCAAATTGCATATCGTGCCAGCACCCTAGCGCGCATTCCTTTTTGTTTTCCTTCTTCTGCACAGTGTTTCGGATAGTTCGAATGACATTCGAGGGCGTCATTGAAAATCTAAAACATTCACGTGCCAGTCAAGTTTTAATTGTTTTAGCAAAACTTTTCTAGGCATTGAACGTGGTGGGTGTTAGCTCGCTGTTGGTTTTCTTATTTTGCACACAGTTCACATTCTGCTTTCCTGTTTAGAAAATGCCTTATGTATACCTATAGACGAATGTACGACGTGGCCGTTTCACTGTGCCAGGTCTTTAACTCATAAGACTGAAATGCCGCCAAAATAGAGTGTAGATTCTTATAGTGTGTGACCTTAACAGGATTTTTGGCTCAAAGTTCGGTTTGATTACCGGATTTCTGGAAGCATTCTGATAGAAAAAATAAAAAGGAGTCAAGCAAGCGTAGTTCACAACAACTATTGCCCATCGTTTACTCGGCTGCATAATGAGCTCGCATGAACAGAAATGTGTATCACCGCTGATCAGCTAGGTATTTCAAGAAAATGGATGTCAAACATGAGAGCAAATTCGATCACGTGGACACCTCATTTGATTGTCGCTTTAGCTGCCACGCAGTACATGTTGAGCGGATTCTTCGATCGCTCGTCTCGAAGAAAAATTATTTCTTTATTAAGCTTAGGTGATGTGTACTTTAAGTTTTCATGCACTGCACTATTTCAAGCATAATTTAAAGAAAACCGGTAACATACGATAAATTTCATGTAAGAGAAGAAGAAAGGTCAAAGAACCAGTAGTATGAAGAGGTTCTGATTAACATCGTGTTTGCCTGCTCTCATCAACCCATTTCACAAGCTGCACTACATATATGACAAGGTGCCGTATGCTAAAAGATGCGCTGTTGAGACGCACATCGTTCGTATACACTATCTTTGCTTATCCTCTTTCTCATGCAATATCCATCCAGTGCTCACAATTTTCTATGGCAAATATGTAAAGAGCATTTTTCATATCAGCCTCTCTGGCCCGCCTTACCATTTGCTATCATCCATTTTTTTAACTTTCTCAAGTGCCTCAATCATTTTCGCCAAAATTTCACTTGATCGGTTGTTAATCGATTTATTACCTCTTTTTTTTGAAGACTACAATGACCATTGGCGCCACCCTTGAGAAGTAAAAGCTGGAAGGAGCGATGATGCATTGGGATCAGGTGATCATCTTCTTCACATGGAGTAATCAAAATGAAGGAAGCAACCGAAAACTGCCCAAAAAACAAAATACTTTTCTGATCATTTCTCTTGCCCTTAAATTCTCTCATCCACTGCACTCACCGTAAATGACTAGTGCTGACTCGTTACTCGCCTAATTCAGCCTGCCTTACCTCGCAACGATTTGTTTCACTTCGTTCACCTTACCACTAAAATTCCCTGCGAAGCACCTAAGAGGAACCCGATAAGCAGTTTTATTATACGTTTACAGTCGAGTTTTGAAAGGAGGTCTGTGGGAAGCTTCTGTTATGTCCGAACTGTTATTAACGTTGATTACTTTGGCTCGGCTAAGTGGAGCTATTTATTTTGAATGGTGGTCAGGATGAATGATAAGTAGAGGTGCAATATAAACGTTTGGTCAGTCTAACCATGGCTACTTGTGATTTGAAACATTGCTAGATGAAATGGCGACGAATTAATCCTGTCAAGAAGTTATGAACGTCGAAACGATTTTGTTGACAACATCCACTTTCCTTATTAGCTTTATCAAAGAATAATTTGTTTAGTCGATACCGAATATCCTGAGACGGTCAACTCGACTTTATTTTCATTTTTTTTTCAATTTTTGAAAGAACTATTCATATTGAGCAACCATTCTGCGTGCACTTTTTCGCGTCGGTGACAAAATGGACAAACCAAAGAAAACGGGCGAAGGTGTGGAAGGTTTTGAAACAATGGTGGTATATTGCAATCTGAAGTAATAAAGCAATGAACCACGTGAAATTTCATCGCTTATTTCAAGAACTTTATTTTATTCGAAAATAATGACCTCGTTTTTTGTTCGCTTTTTTCATGTTGTTTGATTCTGTTTCTATCTTCAGACAAAGAAATCCACGTTTAGATGATCTCTGTTTGCAGCTTACAAATTGGCCAAGGTAGAGTAATGGAATTGGATGAATGCAATCGACGATCAAGTATTGCATCTCGTGATAGTGCCGTGTGAAGAGAAGCACTAAGAATCGAACAACGAAGAGCATAGAAGTGATGTGTTAGCGCTCAAGCGATATCTGCCGAACGACGGAAAAAAAGAGACGAAAAAGGTATGGTTAGCACTCGTAGCAGCATTCTGCATCCATCAAGCGCTGTCTCGACGTCTCGGCACAAAGCATTCAAAGCTCAGCCGAGCAAACGCAACATGTATAGGAAAATTGCAATTCGCAGGGAGCGTCACATTTAATACGTATGTGCGCTACTCTATCCTTCCCCTTCGTCTCGGAGTCTTCGCCACCCTATCGCTTCTTAACGGGGAGACTAGTCGCAATTCTCGGCCTCATTCGATCACCCTTTATCTTTCTCGTTAGACTCCTCTCCACAGTTGACGTCAAAATTTACCATAACGTGCTGCATTGTTCGCATCATTATCTGTTAACCGACGGAATTGATTTATTCCCCAATATTCCTTCTTTTTTTTTCCCCAATATCCTTTTACAACCTTCCCCAATATCCCAATAACTATTCCCCAACCCCTTTCTTCTCGATTTTCGATGGACTTTTGCTCGCGCCATAGCTCCCTGACAGTTCTGATTCTTCTTTTCCCATCTGAAGATTGGAACAATGCAGCACACTATCTCATATGAGTCATTCCAGGATACCTTTTGAAACGAGATCACAAATGCATCGAGGTAGTGGTGGATAAATTTTCAGAATGAATTTTTTTTCGTAAATCCATCTCTCCGAAATCAGGCTGAGCAACTTTCACCATTGCTGTAACGCAGTTTCATCAAACGTAAAATCTTACTCTTTGAAGTTTCGCTGTTGCTGCCCTATAATATCGATATTTTCACGAACTGCTAACTGAGCCATCTTCGATCACAGAGCGCTGCAATCTTCATTCTGAAAACAAGATTGGATGAGAAAATTGAATTTTATATTTCCGAGGATAAATCACTTAAACGACGACTTGATATTGTAGCCGTAGTTGTTGTACTACAGAAGAATTCCAGTTCAGTCATTTAGCCAGCACGAAAAAAAATCTCATTCGACAGTTACATTTGTCTATATTTTCATACTACAGCATTCTGTGATCCGTTACATCTACTAAGCTCATTTCAATAATTCAAAGTAATTTCATTTCGCCATTTTACTCATGCAGGAGGAATGATGATGCAGATGAACCAACCACCTGCGCATGAATCGTGAAGTGGTAGGTGTCAAAATGGCAGGAAATAATCGGATATGAACTGGTCATCCAGAGTGGATGAGAGAGGGTGGAGGGAAGGCATATTTGTGTGTTATGCGGTTACTTCTCCACTTATTGTGATTTGGTTTGAAAATCTTCCTCCTTAATTAGCTGCCCATATCGTCATTCCTTCTGTAGAAGTTGCTATTGTTCGTCCTGTTTGGTCATGAGCTGTTAGAGTGCATCCGTATCGGAGGGACTAGAACAGGCGTCGTCTTCGGTTTTAGAGTAAATGAATTCTATTCACTACACTTTATGATTTTAGTAGAACTTCTTAATAATCATTTTTTCATTAGTATCAGTGCGCAACATAGTGAAGAACGTATAACCACAAAAAGCAAAATGCGAAGCATAATAGCTACACAAAGCAGATTTCTATTTATTGTCGGCCGATCTGTTCTAAAGTCTGCATAAAATGACTCCTATTCTATTCCTGTCGTGTCGCTTCCACACCTTTTAAACTTTTCTTTTTCGAGCACATCTTTTCCTTCAAGTGTATAACTCCAAAGACATATATATCTGTACGAATTGTTGCAACAGAACAAATTTTCACGGCAGTAGAAAGCGTTAAAGTAAGTTTTTCATTTCAAGTGACCCCTTCTGACAGATCTTTGACAAACTGAGTGGAAAGTTCGATAACTAAGCGCATAAATAATAGACGTTCGAAGGGAAAGTGACAGTTTCATTTGCGTGGTGACCTTATATCTCGATTTGTGAGACCACCGAGTAAACTTAAAGGCAACGATCAATGGTGAACCAATTTATTGAGTTTTCACTGAAATTCGCGTTTCACAGAGCGTGTAATTTTATGCATAGCTTGTGCATCAGCAGAATGATGTACATCTTTGCGCATTCTCGCTGTGCAGCGTCTCCGCTCTCTAACGTTATAGGCTTGAAAGCGGTTTGTGGAGCGAGTTTTATGAAACTTGCTTCCGGCATATTTAGGTGACGTTAACGAAAAGAATTTTATAGTAATGTCGCATTCGTTGTGAAACCTCCCCTCTCCCTTTGCCTCTCTCCCCCCACCCCCCTCCCCTCTCGTATGAGATGACGTAACACCTTTATTGTTGGTCTTTATTCACCCATGACACATTTGTAATTTTACCGCACATTACACTTAATAGGTTTTATCAAGAGATGCATCGCAATATAGTTCAATTTTTTACAATCAGTTCACAATGTATTTGCGATCAAATTCGTTTAAAGCGCTCAATTAACGTCTTGCGAGTCTGCAACGAGCAATCGTGTCGAAACTGAAAGCTCAACGATGACGATCATCACAATAGCGTACAACCATAACGAAACGGAGTTCTCCAAATGCAGTAATGAATGACGATGATTCGGCTTAAATTAGCGACTTGATCATAGCTCACAATCGTCTATCGATTAAAATAAACTCAACATTCAAAATGAATAAAAATGATCAAATGGAAACGAAATAGTGGAAGAAACTTTGTGAAAGAAAAATTGTGGAAGTGTTTCAATCAAGGGCATAATGAAATACAGCCCTCATTAAAATCGCTCAATTTAATACCTACACTATTTTGGCGTTCGTTTTGCGGAGACCACTACTCCACATAATGCTTCCGTTTTAGTCTACATATACATATATATATATGTATGTATATATATAGACTAAAACGGAAATATATATATACATCTCACCTCAAATAGTTTTCGCATATTTCATAATGTGCACTATTTTGGTATAGTCAAGTGTTTACTTTCAGTAGTTTTCATCTGCCAAGCGCAAAAAAAAATTTTTATAACAGTAGGGGAAGTGGAAGAAAGATTAATTTTAACTGATCGAATAACCTTCAATTTTTTCGAACGATGAACGCAGTTAGTCATTAACGATTACATTGTTTCAAATAAAGACTGTATGAGATCTCTTCATGGAAACTCCGAATGTCCTCTTGCTAGAGTGACGATGATTACAATACGAAAGTTGCGAGTTACGGGGAAAGGAGAAATCGACTTAATGAGTTTTACGTCATTGATTTTTAGAGCGCAAAAAATCAAACCGCTATTTTTAAACAATTTTATCTATTGAGCCATACATACGAACGACGGCAACGCATTCATTATACGTTACTGGCGAGCACACAAAATTCTTTACGCAGTTTTTCGCAATGCGCACTGCAAATCTATAGCGATTAACGTAGCAACAAAATAGAAAACAACATCCAAACAACCCGTCCGCAACAAAATTACCGAGATCAGGTTTTTATAATTCAAGCAAACCGATTGTGCCGTTTTGTTTTTCATTCATACTACTCGTCCGCAATCGACGGCATTGGTATTGCCTCGTGACATTCGATGATGAACCGGTAACTGGACGGATGATCGACTAATTTAAACGTGAAAAAGATACCAAAGACGATATCAACCAATCAGCGATCATCGCAACGATCTTCAACCCAACTTTTCAACACAGTGCATTCTCAAGGTCGTTTTCTTTATTATTTGTCAGTCGTTCACTCTTTATTTCTTTCTTCTCTTCTCTTCTCCAGCCTCTTCTCCATAACAACAGAGATAATCTCTGTTCTTATGCGTTCGACTATTTACTTTCGAAAAGGTTCGTTGGAGTTCAGCAATTTGCGTGCATTTTTCGCCTCGCTGGTTAAAAACCTAACTTCATCAAACCCGGTTATCTATAGATGGCACTATAAAATTGACGAATTTGTAGAATCAGATAGTTGTGGTGCTCTCTGGCATTTGCATATATATACATAAATTTAAATAAGTTATGCATATATATATATAACTTATTTAAATATTTATATGTATATATTTATATCTGTATATTTACATATTTATTTATTCA
>JPKZ01001281.1:332143-373304 GCA_000803305.1 Toxocara canis
CGAGGCAACTTCGCTGGTTACGATCAGCTGGGGGGCCGCCGAAATCGGCTGGATTTGTGACCTGAGTTGCAGCAGATGAAATGCTGACCGGTTTTCAAGTAATAACACATTTTTATTGGTATTCGTTTAATAGTTCCATAATAATTCGTTCCCGAGCCGCATAGTGCACGCAGCATCAAAAGCTGATCAACGAAACGCGTAAATCCATTGATGGACAAGTACGATATGGGTTTCTTTGTGGAATAATTCCCTGACCTTTGGAGATCTCATTGGCTTATGCTTTATGGACAAGCGGAAATTGCACCCAAAGGTAGAAAATATTCTGAATCTGAAATAAACAAAATTATTTCCCACTTTCAATTTTGACCTCACAAGAAATTCTCTCATTTTAAGCAATGCTTAAAGTTTTGTCAGATGTTTTCGCCACACTTAAAGGCGAATAAATATTGGTCACCGTCTAGACAATGCACAGATCTCAGTCTTAACCACTGCATATTTTAGATCTGCGCTTTTAAAAATTCTTCAGTTCATAGCCATACTCCCTACGACCATGTATGTGAGCTTTCGCACGAAGGTGAGGGATAACGCGTTTCGACTTACATCCTTTTTCTAGATGTTTCTCGAGAAGGTAGAGAAAGACGTCGAGGCGAATAGCCTACGTCGTGTTGCGTTTTTTGGAGTTGCACTCTCAACGGTTGCAACACTCGTATGCGTTATCTCGGTACCCATGCTCTACAACTATATGCAGCACATGCAGTCGATCATGCAAAGTGAAGTGGATTTCTGCAAATTACGCTCCGGAAACATCTGGAGAGAGGTCACTCGCACTCAGGTACTCAAGTTGCACGGATATTTTTGCTACCTCAGGCGGATAGTTACTCGTACTCAACTGAGGTGGTATGGTTCAAGTTAATGTTCTAACTCGAATAACAGTCTCAGTGGACATTAAGCTCCTCTCCCGCAAATACAATGCTATCGCACTGTGAAATACCATCCGAATTCCACATATCGGATATATACGCATGGTGCTTTTCATGCGCCTATGGCATAACGTTGTACTCTTTTCCGCCCTTAGAAGATGAAAAGTTAAATTTGGCTAAAATGTGCAAGTCGATTCTAGAATCCACAAAAATCCTCTTTCTCTTTGCCATCACAGAGATCAATTACAGCCTCATAACTTCTATGAGTGCAAAATAGAGATGTATGGACACGCAAAGTTTGAGCAATACTATGTCAGACTTGGTGCGCATGGAACAGCTTTTATAAGAGTACAGCATAAAAATTCTCTTAGACAGCAACGAAATAGGGAAGACCACTATGCACACATGACGCGGTTGTTTTAAGGCGTAGAAAGAGAACGTCCCGTGTACTGCCTGCATCAAATTGCCTTTCAGTAAATCAAACAGTTCCAGATTAAGGTTCTGGAGCATATGCTAGCAAGGAGATTTTGCTTTGATACTGAGATATTCCAGTAGACTATCTTGCAGGTGCTTGCTAAAGTCGATGATTTTCGAAAAAAGCGTAACGTCATTTCTCCTGGCTCAAGTAGCCTTATGAGCTCCTCGAACAATGCTGGAAGCTGCTGTGGTTGTGGAGTCTCAAGACCTGGTCCAGGGGGTCCTCCTGGTCCAAACGGTAAGGATGGAGCGGATGGACAGCCAGGAATGCCAGGACGTAATGGGCCTGATGCTCCACCTGTTCCTCCTCCCCAGTCAGTCGACTTCTGCTTCGAGTGTGAAGATGCTGCACCCGGTCCACCTGGAAACCGTGGACAGAAAGGGTCTCCAGGCAAACCAGGGAACCGTGGACAGCACGGAGCCCCTGGAAATCCCGGTTCAGCCGGGCCTGTTGGCCCTTCCGGTCCTGGCGGACCAGCTGGTGCGCCAGGTCCGAAGGGACCACCAGGACCTCCAGGAATTGTTAATGACGTTCCTGGCCCTCCCGGTCCTTCCGGTCCTCCTGGCGGTGCTGGTCCTCCCGGTGCAGATGGCCCACCTGGTGCCCCTGGGCAACCCGGAACTACTGGACCACAAGGACCTCCTGGTGATCCTGGATCGGATGGTGCACCAGGTCGTCCAGGACCTGATGGACAGCCAGGTGCCGATGGAGACAAGGGATCAACTGGTAGTTGTGACCATTGTCCCCCGCCTCGTACGGCTCCTGGATACTAATTAAGACGACTTGCCTTATGGAATTATCACTTGCTCGCTTGTTCTCTTCACCCCTACAGTCTCGATGTTTGTGATCTGTTGTTCAAATGCGCACTGTATCAACGAAAGTAAAGAAATAATTTACCGCAACGACTCGTCGACTCCGTAAGTGTGAACGGTGAGAAATCACGACTGGCCATGCAAGCACATTCGACGAGGATGCAATAGAAAGGCGGCTCTCCTTATCTTAGCCTAAGTTGATTTCGTACTTCATCAGACGTAAAACATCTAGATGCGTTTCAAAACGACCGGTCCAAACACAAAAATCTCCAACTCTTTCGCTGACATAAGTAGAGAAAAAAACTCTATAACGACAATGCAGCGTAGAGGATCTTTCCAGGTTGCCTAGGGTGTGCGTAGGTTATGCTTGGAAAACCAGGCGGGAGTATCTTGCACCTTCCAAGCAAATTACAGCAAGTCGTCGAGTAAAATGATGCTTTTTGCGTGGAAATGTTAATAGCTCAAAAACGAGCGGAAAGGTCTAAAATCGCAACTTTCCTCAAGACAGTAAAACCACACTTTTCCGTCGCTCCATTAGTGCACAATTTTGTTGAAGCCCAATGAAATTTTTGAAATGTGCACTTCGTCGAACACACAACAGAAATGAAATGGAAATTTATGAAACTATTTCAATGTCCTCAGGAAACAACTTTCTCAGTTGGGAAAGAGGAGGATGAGAGAGGAGCATAAAATACAACACAACGTACTTTTTAAAATGGGATGAACATAAGAGCAAAGTGAAAGAAAGTGAAAGAGAGAAAGAGAGAACACCAAGGGTTCCGGCTGCCATGTGTCAAATTGCTCCAGCTCAGGCCTTCTAAAGTACACCTCAATCAACAGATCCCGAAAAAGAATTTCTTGACGTAAAACTTAAAGGTCCCACGATCATGAGAAGTTTCATTATTCTTTGGTCAGTAATTCGAAATCTTGATCACGCGAACTATAAAAAATAGTTTGCGCACCTCAGTTCCCCTAAGCCGCATAGACGTCTTTAACGAGCCACTTCTGGTTGGCCCAAGAAAAGAGGTGAAGAAACTTTTGCAATTCAAACAATAATGCATATGCGTAGTTTCAGTACCTTCTGCAAAACTGTTCGTATATCCGCTGATGTGGCTGGGAGGGGCAGCGAGAGAGAGAGAGAGAGAGCGGAGAGGATGGAGGAAGGTGTAGGAAAAGAGCTACCCATAATCAGTCAAGTAAAAGCGCCTCAGATTCGACAAACTTTATATAAGGCATTACGGGAGGATTCTTGTAGATTCACATGTTCTAACGTTTTTTGAAGGCAAACAGTGACTGCATAATCCGAAGAACGCAAAAGAAAATTAGTCAGACGTAAAAGTAATGCTTTATCATTTGCTTTAAAAACGATGGAAAAAAAAACCCACTCATTTTCTGCCTTAGTTGCACTTTTAATGCAGTGAACAGTTAACCGTAATTTTCTGTCAACAGGAACACCTAAATCCTAAAATATTTCGAAGAATTCACACTTCTATAGTGAAAAGCAATGGAACATCGTCTTTGGAGTCAAAATTTTGGCTTTAGAGGTAAAGTGGAGCAGTGAGGAACCCTTGAACTCCTAAGGACCATCCGGGATAGTCTGCTATATAAGGATACCTCTTGGCTGCGCTTAGTTAAGAAATTACAGAACTATATCGAAAGTGCGTCTATAATGCCATTATTGCCTATTATGAAAGCAGTTGAAGGCAGGGTAAGAGGAAAGGCTCTTAAGTCATTTTAAAAAAAAAACCCTTTATCCTTCAATTTCGGCAGTTATATTAGCTTTACTGTGTTGAGTTTAACTCTATTTAAGATTAGCTGTTCTCGCGATTGGCAGTGCACTTTAAGGACAGGTCATGATTCTTCTTCTTGAAGGATCATTTACGTCATCGTTGCATAAATAAACGACCCAGGCTTGACTACGCATATTGTTGCCGGTGCTAGTATACAATACACTTTCATGGCTATAGCTGATTACACAAGTAGAAGGGTATAAAGGTCACTGTGCGGATGTATATTTGCCAGCGCAATAGGATACAGACGCGACAAATCTTCATTCCGCTTAAAGTTTCGGTCGGGATGCCGCTTTGCTAGTGCTAACAATTCGTTCATTCCTCGACAATGTGCACGCTTTCCGACCGTCGCACGGCAGAAGTGGTGTTCAGTCGCTCCGATCCATTCAGTCACTAACGCAGCGATAGTTTTTAAGTTACTTATTATGCAACAAGTACGAATATGCGTTGGGAAACTGGTGCGATATGCGTTTTGGCAACTCGATTCATCAGATCCAATTGGTTTCACAAAACTGCCAAAAAGTGGTGCAAATTCACGTTTCGAGCGATTTGAACGACTTGCAGATTTCTTGCTAAAACACTTGCTTTACCTCGATCCAGCAACCTAAATATACAACTAGACTGGCTGATGTGGCCTTTCCCTTGTTGAAAGACTCAACTCCACACTGGAATAGGCGACGACCCTGCTGGTAGATCTTACGTATAAGACACTTTTGTTTGTCAGCTCGCGTAAGCATGATGCCAGAAAATCAAAATGGAAATCTTATCGAGCACAGAACGTAGAGATTGTTACTCGCTTTTTACACGTTTCTATAACTGTGAGATTTTGTAATTTATATTTACTGCGCGCAAGAACGCTGTTCATTGTTAGTATTGTTTTCTTAGCGTGCGGTTAGGGTCAACTATCTACTCGAAGAGCATGGAATTTGATGCAGCGCTTCAGCAACAGTTCACGGACAATTTGTGCGTTGAGCAACGTGAACGCATACCGGTGTGTGTGTGCCCCAAAAAATTTCATATCACATTAAGTTTACCCTTCAAATTTTACAATCAAGCATTTGCTATTCCTATTCATCGAAAAAGATTTTCAATTTTTCTGATGAGATTTCATTCGTTTGATGCTTCATCTACATAACAATTAATTAAATAGAATATTTTTATTCGATTGTATGCATGCATGCACTAAGTCATGGTTTCTTTAGTGGAAGTTTCGGGATTTCAATTTTGGCCACCATTCGAGAAAGGGGGACTCCGACTCGAAGGGAAAGTTACTCCTCATAAGTGAAATTAGAGCTTCTAATTTTTCTTGTCGCGGTCGACTTGTTGTCCATCAAAAGCGTTTTTAAGAAAATTTCATTAGTAGTAAGCACGTTGATTTGGCACAAATACATGCACTTCATTTTTGAACAGCCCTAAATAGTATAAAAGAAGTATGGCTTGTTTTTAGATATCTGTTGTTATTTACTCTTTGCTTTCCTCTTTAACTAATCGAGAGATCTGTCTTACATAAGGTACATGGTGATGATTCAGGAGATATCCATTCATGTTGCTGTGGAGGAACACTGCATGCGCACTGATCTCTGTTCAAATGTAATTCAAATGTAATACTGTTCAAAAATATGTCATGTGTATCTCTCATTGGCCGTATTTCAAGTTATAAAAGATAGTTATTTTTGAGTTTCGAACGAAGCGTTTGTACGAATTTCTTCTGATCGGCGATTGCATAGTTTCTAAGCTCTTCTATAATTGCTCTAGGAAGCAGAACGATTAGTAAACTGAAGCAGAAAATGATACGTTAGAGAAGAGCCTCCTAGAAACTGAACAAGTAGGAATAGAACGGGTTTTGAATAGAAGCTTTAAAGGTGTTTTGCAGTTGCCAAAAAAGAAGTTCTTATGGTTCTTCGTAACGGTTAGTTTTGATTTATTTTACTAACATTTTACTTTAACAAAAAAAGTTAAACGAAACAAGCCAAAAAGCTGCTAAGCAAGCTATCGCAAATTCTTTTATTTTCGCAATTCCATAGAAAACACATCGATTTATCGCCTAAATATTCTGGTAATTAAACAGCGTTATTGAACAGCGTATTCAGTTGTACAGTGAGCGGACGACCAATCTCTAAGACATCTTTAAAATATTATTCTTTTTTTTGAATGAAGATATTCATTTTAACATGAGTTGTGAGCGCCTTGAGAATTCGATTTGAACGATTTTTAAATGATAATTTGCAAATTTGTTCTTTCGATTTGAAATCATCAAATGAAAATTCTCAATCACTTTGAATAGATGCCAACGAGAAGTGATGAGCGCAAGTTTGAAGAGGACTCGACAATAACAAAAGTGCGAAAAATCTTCATTGGTACGATGATAAAATGCAATAGCATCTATCAATCGTTTTCATAAAACTGCCGCTGTTTGATACAAAACCTCCGTGCAGTTAGTATTGCTTCCGAGTAGAAAATACATCGGTATGGACGGTGGAGAGGCCTCAAAAAGGGTGACGGGGTGGGTTTACTGACATAGTCATTGATGGCACCAGATTTCGAGTTCAGTGACAACGTTCCTGAACTGCGATGCTTGAAAAAAAAAACCATTTTCATATATCCCAAATGAATTTAATGTACAAATCATACATATGCGATATATTCATATTCCTAATGGAGAAATACAATTACACTTATATGTAACTGTATCCGAGAGAACAAACATCACTTAGGGCACACAGAAGTACCATATTTTATATGCTTATCGACGATAAGCTCATATCCAATAATAAAAAGTTTATAAGCGCTTTAGTATTGAATTTTAACAACAAAAAGGAGAAAATATTTGTGCATTCAGGATTGGTTGAATGGATTCCTATTGTGGTCATGCTATTTCACTGTGTTCACTGCGTTGGTGGCTGCATTCGCACACTACAAACCAGTGATTATTCTTATGAGTCTTTGTGCTTGTTCCGCGTTTTTCGCCGCCGTATTTGTCGGCCTTTCGAAGTATAATGGCGATCACAACATGCTGCTACCATTCATTTTTGCTCAGGTATCCTCAAGCTAATTTGACTACTGATGACTCATGATTATTGTGTTTATACGCCAAATAGCTTAGAAAATATCATCGCGCGTTTGATGAAAACTCACTGGAAAACTCCGGCCGCTGTATCTCACCGAAAAAATATGAGCACTGAAAAATTATTGATTGATTTCGTATAATTTCGTATAGGAGATCTATGAAGATATCAAGAAAGGGCACCAATGATTATTGATTGATTTCATGTAAATTCATACAAGAAAACATTTCTGAAATACATCTATTCTAGTTGCTCAGAAAGCAGGAACAATAGAAAGCAAAAAGATTGATTGATGACGAGGAAAAACATGTTTTGAAAAGCTGAACGTTCAATGTTCAAAACCACAGCACATCCGAACATTTAATGAGCCATCATTTTTACCCCAGTTTTACTGCAAGTAATTAGGCTTGTCGTAAACATCGAATATGTGCATACTTTCCAGCAGATGTTGTGAAAAGAATTGAGTTTTTAAAAGGAGACGTTCTTGGTCGCTGTCCAAAATCGATGGTCCAACGGCAATACCACCCGCCGGTCTGAACTTGTGTGCCATTGGATCTGCGACCGCCACCGAACATATTTCGGCACCATTCACTTTCCCTGATTGATTACTTTCAGATAGCGGAGGCAGTACTGTTCGCGAGCGCAAAAATTTCTGAACTCATAATTATTCTATCGGAGAGGAATTTATGTATGCGTTTTCTTTAAGAACATTAATGTGACCGATTTTTAGATTAGGAACAGAGCGAAACGAGGCAGATAACCAAATCGGAACGGTGAAAGTGACCGGACCGGAAACGGAAACATCGAACTGTTTTCAAATCGTTTAACAATTTCGGTGTGTACTGTAAAAGATTGTAACCCAGCAGCACTAAGGGTGACATGAGCCTGTAACGCACTTCATATTTTCACTTAGCTAAAGCATGCATTAGATCAACTGAAAGCAATAGATTGCAAGGTCCAAGTAGTCCAACACCTTTATGCTAGTTTTGCTATCAAATTGCTTTGTGAATGACTTAGTTTTGATTCAGCTGGCTATTTACTGCATTCGCGAACTAAATTTGAATTACTGGCAATTTCAAATGTTCAAAAGTCAGAAATTAATGAATTCCAATACTCGATAAATATAGCTTTTCATTTCCACAATTTGGAAGCACTGCTCATACGCCGAGCATATTAAAATGACTTTTTGCCATTTTCAGATAGCTCGTCGGATTACGAAATGGGAATAGCATTTGTGTTCGTTAATGGTCTTATAACGATAGCGGTTTGTATATTGGGAGTGATAGTCGGCATGAAAGGATACGAACTGCTTAAGGCGAGAGGAAAGCCCAAGTCGGCACCGAATACAGCTCGCTTAGCCCAACCATCTCTGGGAGCGACGAATGAAGCTGCTGAACAAACACCGCCTCAACAAGATGAACGCCAATAGCATTCCTCAGACGATGGCCAAAACTAGCAGTCGGGACGATCATACATATACAGCCACTAAGCATTTGATTGTTTCTGTCTGTGTACCATATGGAAGGAGTCACGAAAGCCCTTCTCTCTAAGCTTGACTTGAAAGGGAATTTTCATCACTTTAATCGACAATTTGAGCTTTTTTTTTCGATGAACGCCTTCGAAAACTATGATTGTTAGCAGTCACCATCAGATGACTATGGGGTCTAGATTCTCTGCGGGGTAAAATTTAAACTACTTTCCCCAAAATTTCACAGTTACTGCACTATGATATCTCTCATTGGGTACGATGCGTTTACGGTCGATCCGATCGAACTACCTAGAAACGTTTTTTTTGTTATTTCACTGCATCCGGTGGTTCACATAGAAGATTTCGCACACTTCAAACCATCTAAATTCTCTCGACAAGTTTCCATATTGTTTTTTTTTCGCATATTCGATGACAATCACTTAAACATGTCGTCAACGACCTGCCATATGCCGATAGAATCAAATAATTATTCCGGTTGGCTGCTAATCGACGTTTGAAAAGTCGTTCATCTCGCGATGGAATGTACCTTTAAAATGCTCTAATATTAGTAGTAGTGATATTTGTATAGCGTAGTAAGGATATTTGTGGCAGTATTAGTATTCGTATTAGTAGCAGAAGTATTGCTACTATAGCTTGTTTTTATGATAGCCCCGCTCATATTCATCAAATACTCAATTAAAATCAAATCAACCGAATCATGAATTGAAAAAATTGATTGCACGCCGCATTCCAATCGATAAATATTGGATGGTTAGATTTCATGAAATATGAATTTGCTATGTGAAATATGAAAACACCAAATATGAAAAAAAAAAAACTCCCATAAGTGCTCCACGAAAAGATCAAACATGAAGTTTGTGGCTTAATAAACGGAATCGTTTGAGGTTATGCAATTGATTGCAGCGAAAGGAGAGGGAAAGGGGCCGAACAATCGCTAAAACAAACATCATTCGATGGAGAACAGAAATGGAGAATGGAAAGAAATAGTGCAAATTTGAATTAATTTGTGACTCAATGAAATTGATACTTAATTTTATGCTTGTATATTAACATACCGTTGGGTCTTTCTCTAACTGCTTGAGGTTAACCTTTATTTCGTTGTTTTACGACATTAAAACGATGTGCTTTCTTCTCTCATTACTGCTACTTTTTCAAGCGGTTATTAACAACATAGTATTTTCCGTTCGAGCGCGAGATTCGTGTATTTATACATGTATGCGCTCTTCTCTCCTTATCTCTTCGTCTATTGCAATCAATAAAGGTTAACTAAAATTGAACTGAGCGAAAGGAATGTTCATCCTGATATACAGTTTTGTAGAATCAAGTTTAACTTAATTACAGAGGTGGTTTTTCTTTAGCCGTTCTTAACTTAGCCTCCGATATTCCTTGTTATTGCTTCGAACTTCTTAGTGATTTTTCTAACCCCATTTCGACAAATGATTGAACCAAAATTTTTAATAGGGAAAATTTGTGTGAATCGAAATTTGCGGAACGGTTGAGCGAATAAAAATGTGAACGCAGCTTTCACTCATTGCGATCGAAACAGTGAGACATGCACTGGAACGATCTATAAGTTATTATGATATTGACAACGAAAATAAATCCTTGACGCATGCGACATCTTTAGCCATTCTGTAGATTCAGAAAGCGATGGCAGTGCCTCGTGAAAAGCTTTGTTGTTATCGTTCATCATTAGCTTATTTCGCATAATGATATTAGTGCGAAATCGTCAACGAAGAATTGACCGATGAACTGTCGAGAAACTGAGCAGGCAAGCATCCACCGGCCACCTATCTGGTGGCCTCCCTCATATGGATGAGAACTTATAAATGAAAACTCACTTTCTTATTGATCGAAAAAAAGTGCAAAATCCTCATACCGACTTCTACGGAATACAACAAAGGGTCGTGAGCAGCATTAAAAGTAACGGTGTGCAACAGCTGCCACCCTTTTTCCCTCCCTTCCCCTCCTCCCCCACCCATCCCGCTCCCTCTCCAACCTCTGCGTATGCTTGGACGGGGCTGAAACTTCTCTTAATCGATGAGTCCACTGTTGGAATGCTAATTCTCCCATAAATAACCAGATAAGGGTGCCCACCTCGTACATCCCTGTTGCCATCTCCGTCAGGAAATGTGTCAAACATCACAGCTTCAAGTCCTCCTCAGCGGGCACCCAAAATTGGGAGTTGTCGCCCTCGCCACGATTGCAGGCTTTTTAGCTGCCAAGGAATTTGTGATTTCCAAAACGAATGACATTGTCTTGTGGATTAATTTTGGCACAGGATCAACGTTCAATTTTCGGTTAGGTGAGGGACGTTACATATCATTGATGGATGATGAAAGCACGGTCAAGTTATGACAGTATTGGTGTTTGTTAGGTGTGCGTGAGCGAATGCGAGAGTAGAGAGGGAGGGAGGGTGGAGGGGGAGGGGAAGGAGGAGGGGCAGTGGATTTCGAAGCAGGTTGAGTATTATGGAGGAAATGATGGTGTGCTGAAGAAATGACGGTGTGCTGAAGAACCGCTTCCATATGGAAGCGGTTCTTCAGCACACCGTCCCGACACCGAAATCTCATGTTTTGCGCGCGGATCATTCGTTTTATCCAATATGAAAGGATTTCAGCTGCAAACGTTAGTGATCCGTTTTGATGTGCCCCTGCGCGCCGTTTATTTATGTTAAGGATGATGATAACTGAAGAAATGGTCCTCTAAGCAAAAAGTCTGATATTTGCGTCAACACTATTGGTTTTAGTATGTTTTCACGTGCACTTTTCGCTTCCGGTATTGCCTCGAGTTGCAAAGTCAGTTTGTCAGTTTTGTAGGCATTACTCTGATTAGGCAGTTCAGGATTTCCCTTGTTTCCGATTTATCGGTATGCAATTTGTATCTCTCTATTAGGCATGATTGCGTTACGAAATTAATATACTTTCAGACGTGACATGCAAAATTCGAACCAAATAAGCAGTTCACGGTCGTCTGCTCAAAATCAACCTGGACCATCACAGCAAACACCTCAATCATCGCAGTCGAACATACGGCCACCAACGAAAGAAGAGCTCGAGCTAATGAATCGTCAGAAAGTTAGAAGCTTCCCAGCACCTCATTTTCTTTATTTTCTGGTACTGCAAGATGGCTTTTAAATTAAAGTCAATCTCGGCACCCGATTTTATTCGTTACAATTTAGTCACACAGTATGGCCAACTGAACTTCCGTTTGCTATATGCCGCGTGCTCCGAAATCCGATCGTAGGAGAGCTGTGAGGGGAGATTGATGAGGGGAGCGTGTTCGAGGGAAGATTGAATTTAAGAAGAACATGAAAAAGCTGACATATCTAACAGCAACAAAATTTGAGCAACAAATTGCACCAAGCAGTGGTTGAATGTACGCATTCGCAATACTTCGTATTTTTGTAATGCTGTCAGTAAGAATATGAAATCTGTCCGTACTTTCCGTCACTTTAAAAATTTATCACAGATGGTCAGCTGGGATCAAAGTGAGCTAAAGAAAGGGAAGTGCGATGAAAACGAAACCAAACACATTCGTGTCGTAGAGCTTTAAGAAAAGTATTGTATTCTACGTGTTTTGGTATCACGGCACAGTATAGTCTTCATACCAGCACGAAATCGGAAGGTGCATTCGACTGTCATGCTGTGCGTTACAGTCCCATATTCGTGCTGTTAAATTGTGCAGCGATATCGGTAGTCCCACATAATTGAAACGGCGTTCCTTGCAGCTACATTTCGTCTTGATGGTTCAGTGGAAGATGTTTTTAGGTGACGCCGGAGTTGATAAATTATATCGAAAATTTCAAATTCCCGTTCATTAACGACGTAAGTAATTATGACAAGATCGCAAAAATCGGACAAGGAACATTCGGGTATGCATTTTTCTTTTTTTCATCTCTTCATCGCTAAATCACCATAACATTGGTTCTCAGCCAGGGGTAATATAAGAAATATGGCTTTCGGATACTGACCCTCTTGTTGTCCTTAAAAACTGGATAACCACTGTCATATGTATGTTCAGTGCCTTACCCAACCAACAGCCATCGCTAGAAGGGAGCAAAATTCAACAGTGATCATGCTTTCGTTCCACTTTTCTTCACGGTTCCAGTATTGCTGCACTGCATTTGGGGGTCGAAAGAGCATTCGTAGCTTGACCTATAGGGTTAGTTAGCGTAGTCTGTATTGAGGTAAATATAGGCATCCTTTGTTTGCGTTTGCTTACTTGACGCCTACTATGCTTGTCGGCCCTAACCATTTCCTGGCACTGAGATTTACCGTTCCGTAATGCTATCACGGTTGTTAACGGTTTTCTTTTACACGAATAATTATTACCAGCAATTTTGGAGGTTTTATTACCACTCGTTCAGATTGTTGTTGTTGATGATGGTAATAGAAAGTGGTGTAACGATGAAATATTTCAGAGAAGTGTTCAAGGCAAGATGTCGACGCACTGGTCGACTAGTAGCGCTTAAAAAGATTTTGATGGAGAACGAGAAAGAAGGAGTAAGCAGCACTCGTTGCTCTGTCTTCATCGCTTTTGAAGTTAATTGTTGGAACTACGCTGTTCAGGAGATTGTTAGGGATACCATGGCTATGGTGGCTGTATGTTTTGCGCAAAGTATCTTTTTCCGAATTAAAACAATGACAAATATTCTAAAAGTGTGGAATGCTTTTTCATGCCATTTTGGACCCAGAGATCCACTTGGCAAGGTTTCTTCACACGACAGTCGCGTTCGGACAAATTTCTGAACCGATTTCTAAGCGCTGAACTGCCTATACGCCCTCGTTCTTCTGATCGTTGGACTTAAAGTTGCCTACCATAAGAAAATTCATTTATTAAATTTTCGCACCGCTCAAAATTTAAAACTCGTTTTTGCACAACAGGCCTAAAGGTAAATTTCTCTTTTTCAGTTTCCACACCTTCCACCTCATTTTCCTAGAACTGTTGCATGGTTCCCGTTTCTTATTTAGGGTAAGGGAACGAGGCGAACGAGTAGACGAACATCCACGCATGGTTCTTGTAGCGTTCTTTACTGTGTTATTTTATGCCTAACTTAAAGGGTACGTTAAAGGCAGTTCATAATGTCATTTACAGTTCCCTATAACTGCTTTACGAGAAGTGAAGATGCTACAGAAGCTGAAACACAAGCATATAACGGAACTTATCGAAATTTGCAGCAGTAAAGGTATGATGCTTTTTTATCAGTTGATTGGTGTGTGTTGCTTGCATGATACTTCATTTTATGAAAAACGTAACATGTGTACTTTCGAAGAGAGTGAGCGGTCTTTGTGAGCGTACATGAGCATTAAGTTTCCTTGTTCTCTTTTCATTCCGAAATTTCGCATGCAGATGGTGGCTTCTGGTAGCCGATTTGCAAGAGCCGAAAGCTGTCAAGCCTTCCTAAATTTAAGGAAGTAGTGGGAGGAGGGAGGAAGTACACGAGTAAGGTTGGACGAGCAGACTTCGCGCGTTATGGACTTGGATAAACATCAAAAGAAATAAATCATTTAACCTCTGTTTTCGTGTTTCCTCTGCCAGATAACGAAACAATGTGGAATAGATTTAAAAATTCAGAGAAATTACTCTCTTTTTTTATATGTTGTGGGACAGCGCGCATTTGCATTCTCCATGGAGGAGGTCTCGAATTTGGTGAAGTGGTCACAAATTTGCGCCAGTCGTTATACCTCTTGCTGTATGCCTCTCTCCTTCGTAAAGAAAGCAAGGGATGCGAAATCGAAAAATCATTTTTTTTTCTTCTGATCCGTTTGCTTATTAATCGTAAAATTATTTGCAGCATCTTCGCACAACAGAGAGCGTAGCACGTTTTACTTGGTGTTCTCATTCTGTGAGCATGATCTAGCCGGATTGCTCTCAAATACGAGAGTGCTTCTGTCGTTGGTGCATATAAAAACGCTTATGAAACATCTACTCGAAGGACTGTATCAGATACACTATGCTAAAATACTGCACCGCGATATGAAGGTTGGATTGTTACAGAGCGTAGTTTTTTGGACTAAACAAGTCAGCCTGTTGCATGATTTCTTTTTTGTCTTATGTAAATCCATCGCTCATCCTTCAGTAAACTTCTAACTTTGCAGGTATCTTTCAATTTCCTGCTGGAAGATATGAATATTGAAAACTATACGAATTAGATGATTTGTTTGAAGTTTGTCATTTGTGCTGTAATGGGTTTGGTTGAGGAAAGGCGGTGATGACCAGTTTTTGTTTTCCAATTACATGTCTTACTCGTGGCTTTTGCTTCCTTTTTTAAGATGGGAAAAGGCGGGGGAGGGGAGGGAGGGGAAGCAGCTTAAAAGGCTGCAGATGCATATAGCAGCATTAAGCAGGGTGCTTCTAACCAGTCTTCACACCTAAAGGTCGATCTTGTTTCGTTAGACCGAACCAGCGAGTCTTTCTTTCTCTGCAATCAGCGTTGAAGGTTTTTTTTGCAAGAAATGACTTGTCACGCTACACAGAGGTGCTGTTTCATTTCTGGTTTTTTGAGGCTGCAAACGTATTAATAACAAGGGATGGTATTCTGAAGTTGGCTGATTTTGGATTAGCAAGGCCGCTGTTCACACGACTTCCAGGTTTGTTACATGTTGCATTCTGCCCTTCTTGCTTCCCTTGATTACAGCTGAATAAATAATGCCGAAGTGGAACTTCATATAAGGAGGGAGCAGATCTTTGGAGCGGGGCATGAAAATCTTCCTTCGGGCGGTTCGGTTATCTTAAGCGACATATGCCGTACGCTTGTGGAGAGGCTGCGTTTACACGTTTGCTTCCACTACTGCTTTTCCTTTTCCACGTTTCGATGCATTTGAATCCAGCCTATTTCAACTTTTGGTCTCCATCCGTCTCTTCTCCAAACAGAAGGGCATTTCTTATACTTCACTAAGTGGGTTACGGAGCTGATAGTCATGTGTAGGTGGGCGGCAAAATGAGCGGTTCGACGAGATTTGATGAAAGCGGTATGATGTGTAGCCGTTGTGTTTTACAGGTCAACCGGAGCATTGCTATACGAATCGCGTAGTAACGTTGTGGTATCGACCACCGGAACTATTGCTAGGTGAACGTCATTACGGCCCTCAAATCGATATGTGGGGTGCGGGCTGTATTATGGCCGAGTTGTGGACGCGTACTCCAATTTTGCAGGTGTTCTTTGTCGTTTTTTCCTTTCTCTTGAATGTATAGGAACTGCTCACTATTAAATTTTTTTTGTTTGATGTAGGATGTTTGAGCTGAGCTTCAAGAGGCCCATTCTCTTAGTTTGATTCAAAAGCCGAGAAATATGAAAGGAGTTTGCGCCTTTGTGGGCAGCATGAAGTCGTAGACAGGCTAAGAGAGTTGTATGCTTTAAATAAGTGTCGGCCTAATTAAAAATTCACCGCGGCAGCCTTTTATTGTTGCTTCACCGGCACGCCTTATTTGAGCATCAGATGGAGGGGCATTTGCAGGATGGAATTGTCTAATAGATTGTTTGCCGACGAGCTATCATCAATGTTCTCGCCTGTTGTCATGAAAGCTTCTTAATGTGCTAATTGAAAATAAGGCGTTCAAATTGATTCGAATGCCTCAGCTTGTCTTCCGATTTGCTGTCACTAAAATTTTCATCAACGAGAAAGGTAGTGATATTGTTGACAGCATAAAATGAATATCGCCACTCATATCGATCGGATTTTTCAGGGTGAAAGCGAACAGAAGCAGTTGACTCTGATCTCCAATCTTTGCGGCAGCATAAACCCGCAAACATGGAGGGGTGTCGAGAATCTACCATTATATGGAAAAATGGAATTACCTCAGAATCTAAATCGTCGTGTAGTGGAACGGCTGGAACCCTATGTGAGGGTGAGTGTTTATTACACTTACTGTAATCATTTGCATTCGTTCGTTGGAATTGAGCAGTTCAGCCTCTCCATTGTGGGAAACAATTTGAAGGTTGCCTGAATGAAATGGTAGGACAAATGGTGTTAATACTTCCTAGCAGAAAGCTATAGATGATATGACTCATTCTTTTTTATTAGAAGCACTGTGGTCCGCTTTTTCCAAAAATGTGATGGATGGTACATTGTACGGTGGTACGTTATTTTACATTCCAACAAGTGCAAACAGTCATGCCAATAATCAGTTTTCTGCCACCAGTCGCGTGATGTTCTTCATCATGAGTTCACTGCATCATTTCAACCCATGCAAGTAGACGAGTTTGTCGTTCGCGGCACCGTCGTGCGGGGGAGTTAACCGTGATAAGTCCCACCCCGATATCGAGTTGATGTCACAACGCGTCCGTGGTAAGTGCTGTGAAAGTAGAGAGGGGAAGATAAGAAAGCAAATCTAAATGAAAGGAAAACCTGCTCAAAATGAGGTCGCAAGCCGTATCGGCAGTCAGTTGAAGTCATTACTAGTCATTACTACTTTTCGAAGTTGTACGTTCTTGTCTGCCTACGCTTTTCTGATGTTATATGGGGAAGTGATATGTTGAGGAAATCGCGGTTTACGTCATGCAGTCTTGCATATGCATTTAAGGCAGAAAGTTTTATTTGGAAATGAGTGTTTCGCTTTCGAAAGCTGTCACTTCAGAAGGCTCTAATCCGTTACTGTAAGCTCACCTCTATGATAAGGACGCACGATATGGTGCAATATATGCCTTTTATGACTGATAAATGAACGAATAAATTAGTTAAAGCATCTAATAAACTAGTGAGTTGAACTTAATTTAAGGATCGTAACGCCTTGAATCTAATCGATAACTTACTGACATTGGATCCTGCGTCGCGTCTAAGTGCCGAGCAGGCATTAGACCATTTGTTTTTCTTTTCACAGCCACCACCGGCCGCCGATGTGCGTGATCTCATGAATACGATCCCCGTAAGTGTTATATCTTCCGTTTTTGATTATTTATGATGAACAGCGGTCTGTGTCAGTGAAAACGGCACAGTCGGCTTTGGCACTGTTTGCAAACTGGTAACGGCGGTGTTCAAATCAGTGTCAACTCCAGTAGAAGGAAATGTCAAAGGGGTGTTTTGGAAAGGTCAATTCGTTTGGCATGGAAATACAGTTGTAACGTCTTCCTACAAATCACGGTTTTAAAGCTGTAAGTAAAGTAGTTAGTGTGATGCTACTGAGAATCAAGATCTTCCGGTTGTCTGAGTGGATTCAGTATAGGAGTAGCGGTTTTCTTGTACATTCGAGTTGTCTTATGTTTTGCATGTATTATTAGCTTTTCCCAACGCGTCTGAATAAGGTCGCCCTTTCGTATGCACCCAAAATATGAACCAAGCTATTCCTTTTCCCTGTTTCGTGTCTGAAAGGTCATACCACTCCATTTTAGTGGAATGGTAACGCGCTGTTAAAGCTAAATGTGCAAGCATCAATATAAATAGGTTTCTGATCCGAGACACAGATGCAGATAGCGTTTTTTTGTTTCAGCGTATGCTTGATCTGAACTAGGTGAACAGTAATTGATGAAAGGTAGATTAAAGGCCAGGTAACGACGCTGTATAACCTCGCATGTTTATTCGGTTGTGATAGTGTATGTATAGAATATGGGTAATTTGTAGACGAGTCTGTTCGAGTATACGGCGGGTCGTGGAGCCCATAGTGGTCGTGGCCGAGGCGGTGCGGGTCATCACCAGGGACGCCAGAATGCACGCGCTTCTATTGCTTCTCAAGGGCAATATGTTGATATGGTTTTCTAACTCACCCTTGCTAATGGCCAATTTTCTAAATTAGAATGTTTTTGGGGGACATTTGGGTCTTCTCCTTCCTCTCGACTTATTATTCAATCTTCCACTCTTCCCTCGCTCCCCCGACCAACTTTCCGTCACCTCCCTCTCTAAGGTTATTGGGTAGTTTGATCGTTTATACAAAATGGATAGCGGCGTTGTTTGAAACCATGAAATTGTTGGATAGGTAATGTGCAGCTAGTCTTATGTAGGAGCATCGTGTTGAAATAATTGGTGTTTGCTTCAAACAGGCCCATGTTGTGGTCACAGCTTGTGTTTTTAGGAAAGGTGTGTTGATGGTGTGCAACAAAATGCGAAGGAAAAATTGGAGGGGGGGGGGGGGGGGGTTTTGCTGTTGACTTTTTTCTTTTTCTAAAGTTACATTATGAAAGGTTATGAAGGACTATTCAAAGTTCATATCAAAACCTGATATTGTCGGTTAAAGCTGGAGTTATTTTCTCTACGGCCAAAATGTTTATTTTGTTGAGTATCTCTCTCTCATCAGGATTTGGAACGGATGATTTTCGCTGAGAGCTAGCAGGTACTTTTGATATCGCTTCTTCAGCGACTTCATCTGTTCGTCTCTGCGTGATCCTTTCGTAATGTGCTGCAAAATTTCTCACCCGTTACCATCCGCAATTTTCATTGCCTCTATGCCGTTGCTTTTTGTCCTAAGATTATTGATGCTATTTTTGACGCCAGCCTGCCATGTGTTGGTTGAGCAAATGTTTCTTCTCATTGAAAAGCTGGTAGAGTTGGCGACCGTCCCTTCCCTTTTCGGAAGGAAAAGCGAGGAAACCCTCTACTCCTGTCTTTTCGTCCTTCACAACGGTCTTTCATAATTACAAATTACGAACGCGTCACATGCTACGTCTTTGACAAGAAACGCTGCGTAATCATCGACGGAATATTTTTTTTCTTGATGCATTTTTTGGTACGAGTATTTTGCCGTATTTTATTCCGAGAGGTGGGATGCATACTGTGATATATCTTTCAAACCTTTATGGTGTGATGACTATTGTGTGCCATGAATCAGTATGGCACAGCACGAAAAGCATAAATACTTTTACATACGGCAGTGCAAGTGATTTCGCTGTTCCATTTTTCATTGCGAACGCTGTACTGTGCGTTCTTCTCGAAAAATGATTTGAATGCCACGCTGTGCCTCTGAACTTTTCAGTACGGCGTAAACGTTGCGTTGCAAAGAGTACTGATGTTTTTTTTTTGGTCGAGTAACATCATCGTTTACAGCATTCGCAGCCCGAGTGAGGCACTGCTGCAAACATAGAGTCATTTTGTTTACGCCGGCTCTAGCAAAAAGTTGGCTTCATGAATTTCAGGAATTTCAGAAAACGAATATCATCATTTCTTGAGTAAATTCATATGTTCGCAGGGCTTATGCATGGTCATGGTTCATGTCGGGCATCTAACCGAGGAATAGGGAAATTGGCAATGTTTCCATCATTGTCCGTTTTCACCTCCTCCTTTTTCCCCAATATGATGTCGAGACATTCATCAGTGGGCTTCTCCTTCATTCGCGAACACCTTTCCCCACTGCTTCCCCTTTCGTCTTGCTCTCATCTCGAACAGAAGTCCGAACTGATATGTTGCCACTGTCCCGCACATTAGAAAAAAAAAAGAATCGTGAATCCTTGACTTCGCCCGTGCACTTATCGCCCACTTCACTTGATCGCTTGAAAAATGTTGGTTCATTTGATTGTGCGTCATCTGTTTCAGTCTTCTTCGTTAATTGTTCTTTCCATTCATTTAATTGACACATTAGCGTGGCATAAATAATTATTGTTTTGGAGTAGGCGCATTAAAAACAACGTTAGAACGGAATGCCAACGGAAACATTGGAATTCGGATGTGAAAGGAGAAAAACTTTGAATTGCCTACCCATTCGTTCTTAGCTTTCCATTTAATTATACGTTCAAATCGGGATCGACCATCTGCGAATTTATCTTTCAAAACTTTTGTGATATTTGCATTTCTTTAATTGTTAGCATATAACGACTTAACGCGTACAGCAAAGATGGAATCGATCCAAATGCAGTGTAGTCGATTGCAGTTGTCAGTGAATGCAAGTAGGTGATAGGTTGGTTGGATAGGCTTTTAGTTTCTTTTATCCATTGCATATTTCATCATAATGCTTGCAATTGCAGCAAACGAAAGACGAAAACAAAATTTACTGCAATTTTTGATTAACATTTATCAGCAGATCAATAAACCGTTAATTCATTTCAATGATCAACTAAAATTAGTCATGAATTTCGCATTGCAGTGTTTTTTTGCAACTAGTTTGCTGATGCATTATAGAAATCCTTCCAATACAGTTGTCATATCAACCGAAACATTAATCGGTTTTCAGATAAGGCTTAAAAGTGATAAAATTAGAAAAAAAAAAGGAAATCTTTAGTGAAAATGAAAGCAAAATATAGAGCATTTAATAAAAGGGAAACTAACAGTAGAGAAATGGCAACTAGGCTGGATCGATTACATCACCATTCGCAAAAAATCGAATGATATTTGATAAGAAAAGATGGGATTTCGGCAAGACTGCGAAACGAAATCGAATAGTGACGAAGTATAGCAGGTGATTTGGGAGTGCAATGAAATTGTATGGTAGGAACGTGGAGAGATCGATCGAATTCGGAAACTTTGTGAACGTTCGATATTCATATTGACCAGTCGAGTCGAAACGGTTTGGGCTGTCACCTTCGCCGTTCTCTCACCTTCGCCGTTGTATCGCCGACGAGTGATAACGTTTCAAAGCACCAACTATGCACTACCACATTCACCGAAGCACTTATCGGCTATGGAGGCCCACCTCTTACTTCATTAAGACGCTGATGTCTTTGAGTCTTCTCAAAAAGAATGCGAATGTCGATAATGGAACAGGGGTTGCTGAGTTTCATGTCCACTCATTCCGAATGTAGCAACTGCTTTAGTTCATGATCATCACCAAGTTACGAAGTGCGGTTGTCGCTGTGTGGTGGTTAGTTAGAGCGAATGACTCGATCGAATAAGTCGGTCTAGTGGAGAGAATTCTGCGTTGAAAACGCTGCGTTTTAGATGAATGATGTGTTGTTTTTTACAGTGTGCTGCACACAAGTGCCCAGAAGGCGGCACACATTGCCTTCCCTTCTGGTTTGCACTGTTTGCTGCCTTGTATCTCTTCGTTTTCTTTTCTTCCTTTTCACATATAATTATGTCGACTTCTTTCCGTACTATGTTTTAGGCTAAATGTTTGGCGAGCAGAGCAGACGCGTCGACATATAGCAGTGTCTGCGTTGTGTTGTTTCTAGTTTAACGAAACTGATCAACTTCAGAATCCTTATTGCTTGAGTGTTAAACTTCATAATATGAAATCATCGTAGACAGGCCAAATAATCAACTGATCAAACTGAAGATTCTTGTTGCTTAAATGTTAAGCAATATAACATGAAATAGCTGTAGATAGGTTAAAAATTTCCCTGCGAATAAGCTTCCGGTTTATCATGCTCATCAAAAACATGTATAGAAGGATAGTGGCATACAGCCGCGGAATTGAAAACGGTTTTCGCGTGTAGCTTATGCTCATGCCGTTATAGAGCAAACACTTCATGATCAAATTTCTTTGCGTTCATTCTTTTCTCCTATCATTGATTTCAAATAGCACTCTTTCGCTATATGCATAACTATTGGTCATGTTTAAGCCATCACTTACAATGAGTGCTGGTAATGGTTTTTTGTTGTTCCGTTTTATTCAAACGCATTCTAAACGGTTAGGGAGGGGGGAGAGGAGGCACCTCTCAGCAAATTCTAATCAATCAACAGTGAGGTTAGTCGGTCAGTTTTATTAGTTGTGAATATTTTTGAAATTTTCATGTGACTAATAGCAGGACTTTCTGTTACAATTAATAAAGTTCCTTGCTTCTTCGTTTTATAGTTTCAAAAGCATTTTAGGAGCTCAGAGATACGTGCATTTAATACGTTTTTTTTTTGCTTTTATGAGTATAGATTTTTAAAGTGAGGCCGACGGCGCTCCTCCATAAAATAAACACCTTAGTTGATTTCCATGACAATTAACAAATATCTCAAGTTTTGCAGCGCCTTCTGTCTTCTCTCGGGTAAATATTGAGCGCTTGGGACAATGGCCAACTTCGACCAAACCCTTTTGGTGAGTCGCCTTCCTTCCCAAGCTGAAAATCTTTGTCATCATTTCGTTGCATTTTGGAATTTCTAGAAATTTAGGTTTATTTAGTTGCATTTTTTTCCTTTAACGATACGCTGGTAAGCATTGCTGTTTGCGTGGATTTTTGTATGTACGCACCAGTCAGTGGAGAATCATGTTCTTCCAACGTCTTAACTAGTTGAAAGCATTGAATCAACTTAGTCAGCAAAATAAAGTTTTTTAACTCTTTATTCTTTTATTTTTCCAATTGGATGCAAAAAAATGTCCCGAACATATGAGATAAGGACAACACGCAAGTCCATTCTTCGAAAATATGCAACGAAGGCGAAGGTTGATCCTTCTGGTCTGTTTTAATTTAGGAACTATGTTGTTCAGTAGAAGAGCTGAAGGTTTTTGCGCAATTCCTTTGGCATTGTAGAAAACGTAAATCTGCAGAATGAGTCGTCGATCGCTTTGTAGTTTCTTAAAAGGCGAAAATGATGATAAATCAAGAAGTGAGCTTTTTTTAGAATATAGCCACTAATGGAATGCTGAGTATCGTAATTTCATTGGGGCAACAACTAAAACTATTCGACGCACTCGCAGAGATTGGCTCCGAATCATCACCCGCAACAGCGAAAGATGTCGCCAATCGACTCAAACTCAAGGAAAGGTTAGGTCGGTCATATTTATGGTTGAAAGCTGCAGTGCTGCTTCTGGTATTTAGAGTGGAATGTAGAAGGGCTGAAGGTTTTTGCGCAATTCCTTTAGCATTGTAGAAAAGCTGTCGCCTTCTTGGTGGCGGTGTCTTTTTTGTTGTTGTGAAAACTTCTTTGTTCCCGACACTAGAATCCAATCACGCGTTTTTTTTGCAGCACTCATTTCATCGATGCAAACCAATCCATGAATGCTGCAACTTACTACTATTACACTTCGCATATCGATATTCTTTGAATAAATTATACCACAAACAAGCTTTCCTTTACCAATTTGCTGTCGAAAAAGGATTACTCAAATTTCGAATTCCTCAAGATAGCCTTCATAACTTAATGATTCGAGGAGCGCACAGAACTCGGAAGTTTAGACAGAAATGCAGAGAATATAGTTTATAAGTTGTAGTGAAAGTCAGAAGATCTCAGATATGTTAGTCGACACAGTTATTGCAAGCTGAAGGGAACAGCAGACTAAAACGAGAAATGGCTTAATTAATGTGACATCTAACGAATGACGTCCGCAAATTTTAGGTATGTCAAGGAATGGCTTTGTTGTATGGCCGCAGGCGACATAATTGAGGTAGATGAGTCTGGAGAAAACTTCTGGATACCAAAAGATCGAATACCATCATTATGCGGTGATACAGTTAGCATGGCATTCACAACGCAATCACTCGTACCACTCTTTTCTGCCATTATTCCAAAAGTCGCGGAAACGTTCAAACAGGATGGACCATATGGCAAGTTTACTTCCCTCCGTTGCTAAGAGTGTCGCAGATGAAACAAAATGATTTTTGACGTGAATTGCAACGGTGTCAGACCGGAATGTTTGTTTTGCATATGCTGTCATTGATTGGAATAATATTAATCATTTTCTGATGCGAATGAGAGGAATGATCGAAAAGTTCTAAGAGAAATAAGGTGTGATACAGTTCTACAAAACGAATCCGGTATGAATAGGCTATCGTTCTGCAAAAAAAAGGGACACAAAATTCTCTATGATGTTTTGCAGTTACGTTTTTGTAAGCTATCATAAATTCAAGTACTGCAAATAGTTCGTTTCCATTTTTCAGAACTTTTTTTTGCAGATTTTTTTCCTGTTCTGAAGATAGAAACGTTTCTAAGTTTTTATTCGGAACAATAGGAGGAATGATTTGTTTTACAGGTGTAAATTATGATCAATATAATGGTATTCATAAAGTGATTGATGATATATCGCGTACACAACAAAGAAAATATTTAATCAACGATCTTCTTCCTCTAACGGGCATGATGGAAAAGATGAACGATGAACTAAAAGTACTCGACGTTGGTTGTGGAAATGGATATCAAATACTCGAAATTGGTATCAAATATTTTGAGTACTGTTTCGATAGAATCGTTTGATGTTGAGAAATGAATGTCACTTAGTAACAATCAAATGTACAACTAAGCGATGCTGTAATGTTTTGCCTTAGTTTCGTTTCCGTGGTTCGTTCATTCGAAAATGCGATTACAATGTCTCGAAAAAAATGTAGATGGTTAGTATTTATATTTGAGCCTATATAATCTAGTGATAACAAGCCGATGTGTTTGTTTATTAGCATATACACTAAGGTTTTTTTAACAGAATTTCACCTCTTTAAAATGAAAAAAAAAGACAGAATTTATTCAATGCTGTTATAAGCCATTTTAATCGCTATAGCGGATTGCATTCAAGCGCAATATGACAAAAGAGAATTAGATAAGCATTAATTCAACCAAATTGTTGAAAGCTTTTTTTTTCATAGCACAGCATTTTCCGAGATCGAAATTCATTGGAATCGACCTAAGTGCTGACGCGATCGCATCGGCCGAACGAACGAGACAGGAACGTCAACTGAACAATGTCTCTTTCGTTCAAATGAACGCACAGAAATTGGCCGAAGACTGGAGCGATCGATTCGATTGGATAACCGTATTCGACGCATGCCATGATCAAACAAGACCTGATTTGGTTGGGTATTTGATTAATTTAGTCTCGGAAGTCATTTCGATAATTTTCAGCCAATAAAACGAATTCGTTTCGGGCATTTGATATGCTCAAATCAAAAAGATAACTGATGGTGGAATTGAGGACGTCGTATTCAATGAAGAGACTGGATGGTAATGAATGCTGAGGAAAGATTGTCATTCATTGAGGTTTGATAACGTTCGTCGATTTCTATTGGAATTGTTTAGTGGTTTATTCGTTTTATTCTTTTCATCGTTTACGCTGATTAAGGGCTTTATCATTTTTTAAATTATCGTCTCAATAGCGCAATAATTTTTAGCTAAGACTGACGTTGAATATCGATATGATTTTCTGCCACTACTGACAAAAACAAATGTTAGTAATAATACATAGTGGTAATTGTTGTAGTATAATATCGAGTACACAATTGCATCTGATAGGGATGAGAGATCGGGGTGCTTGTGAAGTTCTCGGCGGACGATTTTCGATGCATTAAGTGATGATGGAATTCCGAGTCGAGGAGATCAAAATGACTTTTTCACTTAAAATTTATCGTCAAATATTGTTTATAATCGTCAATATAGAGCGTTTTGTTGAAAGAAATTGGTAATATTTGCAGTCATTGAAAGAGATACATCGAGTTTTGAAGTCGAACGGTACGTTGACCGTATTCGAAACAAACGGTACGGGTAACGTATATACGGATAAAATTGAGTTCGGAAAGCAAGCCGCTTTCGGTTATGCGATCTCTGTGTTGGCTTGCCTTCAAGTTGGCAGTCAAAGTGAAGGTGTGCACTCCGTTGGAACTCTGTGCATCCCATCTCATCGAACCTCTATATATGTTAGCTGTCCAAATAGGATAGGTAATCAACGAGAACGGTTACTGATTATTTTAGTACTTATTGCTAGTGCGATTCCTATGAAAAATAATACTTTGAAGGGGGTACAAAGGAAGTCGGGGATGAACACTTCGGATTTGCCGCATGCCGGGTATCATTTTATAGTCGAATTATTTAATGAAACACTAGATACATCTGTCGCTGTTCGCTATCGTACTTCTCTCTCCTACCAAGGAACGGCATTGCTACACATCCTTCTTCTATTTAATGAAACACTAGAAACATCTGTCGCTGTTCGCTATCGTACTTCTCTCTCCTACCAAGGAACGGCATTGCTACACATCCTTCTTCCGCACGTGGTTGTTTCTTCATCTGTAGTTTTGAAATTTAAGGCCTTTCACAAATGCTCACATTCTTCTGCCAGTTCACACTCACAGAAATGCTCATTTAGTATTCCAGATGCTCTCTGCCTGGGTTCAATGTGGGGACGTAAGCGAGCTATGCAACTACTCAATGAAAGCGGCTTCCATAATGTACAACAGATTGAAACGCCATTTCTACGCACCAAAATCTTATACGTATGCCACAAATAGCTTACCCCTGTTTGCCCATGTTCCACACGTTGCGAATAAATCTATACACGATGTCCTAACTAAATAATTTCTTAGCACAGCAGCAAGCAATAGCTCTTACTCACACTGACCGATTTCTGCGTCTATTAAGCGAGCATAGACACGAACTAGCTTACGAATTAATTTGAGAAACCAAAAATCACACTGTTTTATCGAAGTACGTGAACCTCATATGCGTTAGCAAGACCGATTGCTACGGCTTTCACAAAAGTCAAATCGAAACTAAAGACACCGGTGCCTGGATTAATCTTACTGAATTCCCTGGTACCGATAGTTTAATTTAAGGAAAATCTTACTTTTGACGCACGTAAATTGCAGTGTTCATTTATGATCTTTTGATGGCCACACAATAAGCACTCCTTGACGGCCGAATGTAATGAATTAAATTGAAAAGTGAGCGATGGAAATCACTTTATGATAAAACATCCAATGAACATGATTAAAAAACTGCTTAAATAATACTCCTCGTGAACACTCACCGCTTATTGCTATTATTATCAACGTTTCAGTATTTTCCTTTATGCGTTTAATATTAGGTACTTACCATACCTGAAATGTACTTAATTTTCCATCTCATAGAATATGTAGTTGCGTACATTTCGTACTTTCATTTGAGTGGGACGTTTCTGAATGATGCACGATTCAATGGCGTTCGATATGTGAATGATAGTTATTGTATTTTGCTCATTAATTAAAATATTCAAATTTAATTGGAAAAGGCGATCATTCCGTTTCAAAGTCGAAAATTTCAATGAACGAAAATAAACGTATGATAGGAAGTGAAAACTGTATGAAAGCGAAATTTTAACACAAAATAGAGTGTGCTTTGTTAAATTGAAATAGACAGACAACTACAAACTATATATGCTATAAATGCTTTGCATATCGCTAAAACGAACTTGCTGTATACAGCAGAGTGAAACTGGCAGCAATAAGAATGGCCGAATCAGTTCGAGTAGCGAAGAGACTAAAAAATAAAGTGAACATATGTAAAACGATGTCTAAAAGAAAAACAAAAAGATTATATCATCTTCTCAACAACGTCAATAGAATCGATTAAGGCTTGCACGAATCGATGTACATCACTGAAACTATTGTAGAGATGTACTGGCGATACTCGAATCACGTCCGGATAGCGTTTATCAACCTGAATATTTTTGAAAGTGAACTTCACTTATCAACATAAAATAGATAACAAGTGGCTCGTGATGCGAATTCTGGTCTAAACAAACAAGATAAACAACTAAAAAAGGTCGTGGCAAATTATGGTCGCCTGATATTAGATATATTGATCTGATACCTTTGATGCGAAAAACTGGTGATACAAGTGATGTTGTAAAGTAATACGACTGTTGACAATAGGGAGGGCTCAATTGTGGTGTACCGCGATAAGGCATAACCTGTTCTGTGCATGAACTCTTCAGTCATGTCCAAAATATTAGACTATCACATACTCTATTCTACCAAAGAAAAAAAAAAACAGAATTCTGTGCTCTAACTAGAACTCCGCAATTCCGCAACATTTAAATGCCACTTGTTGAGACTATAGAAATTGTTTGCGATGTTTAAACGAATCGCTATTTGGTTCATGCGCTTTTTCTTCGGTTTCCAAAATATTAGACTATCACATACTCTGTCCTACCAAAGAAAAAAAACAGAATTCTGTGCTCTAACTAGAACTCCGCAATTCCGCAACATTTAAATGCCACTTGTTGAGACTATAGAAATTGTTTGCGATGTTTAAACGAATCGCTATTTGGTTCATGCGCTTTTTCTTCGGTTCCTTTATTTTCTTGCAATTTTTAACACACATGAAAAAAAAACAACCTTTCATCATGATCAGTTGTTTTTACGCGGCCAAAAAAAAGGAAAATTACAAATGGTACAATTGGTGGTGTACCTTCTGAAAGCATCAAGTAACAATTGCAAACACCACTTAGATTTCCTTGTCTTTGTTTCGAAATTAAAATTTTAACTTGGAACTCATTGCCCAGTTGTTGCACAAAAAATTCTGAAATTCCAGTCGATCTTGTATAAAAATTTCATTAAGTTTAAGCTAATGAACTTACGATAACTCCTCGTTTCGTTAGCTCCTCAAAAACTTTGGTGATATCAACATTGAATTTGAGTGAAAGTTGACAGCCCCGCTGAGCTGGATCCGATGGGGTCATTATTGTGCATTGCACCTGAAACAGTCAATGGCTGACTGAGTAACTTCCTATGAAAATCGATTGAAAATCTTGAAATTTTGAAATATTGTTTTTAAAAAAATCAGAAAAATTGAAATTTTTTAAAAGTTGAAACCAATTTCTGCAGGTTCTGAAAAGAAAGTTAGGAAGGCGAGACAAATGATTACAAAATTTAGTCCTTCGCATTTGAAATTCTTTTGTAAAAACGCAAAAAAAAACCCATCAGCATACTTGGCAAAGCAGCAACATTCGAAAGGTCCTCTCCAAAATAGCATCTATAAACTAATTTTACACAAATTTTCTTAAGGATACCGCTTCAAAACATTAGATAATAGTAATAAGCAGAAGAAAAAAAAAGAAACGGGCACTCACAATACGCGCTTTCAACATAGATTTGCTTCCATCATATTCATTTTTCAATCCATGAAGTTTTCAAATTAACCGCCTCACCTTCCTAGCCTTTCCAGTTGCCAAATGTGGATGAAGATGATGAACGATGAGGAACTCCAAATAACCCGTTAGCAATATGGACTTCTTCCTGAGGTCTCCTAATGATGTTTTGGACATCACCTGAACGAGTATATTGATGCAATAAAGTAGTCAGACATAACGCAATCCTCGGACGCCGTCACACTCTGGACTATACCTCGAAGATACAGCCAAGATCCCCAACCCCGACGGGATTTGCCTCCCCTGACCATTTCCCTCCCCTGGCCAAAAATCCCTCTTAGCTGAACACTACTGAAACATATCATTTTGATATTCTCAACTGCACGATGCGCAAACCTCTCAGGTTTTGATGGACGAAGGACGATACTAAGACTAAGAGATTGCCGTCAAGAATGTAATGCGCAGAAAAGGCGGCCGATGAATTAATCATAAAAAAATTTCTTTAAAAAAGTTCTCGTTCGCGATCTGTATATATTTCCGCTACAAAGTTAAAATAAAATTTTCAAGCTTTATATTCTCTAATTGTTTCGACAACGATGTCTCTATATCGAAAACGAATAACAAAAACCGCTCCCTACCCACATAAACTAATGAAAATCTTCGTTGCATTTTCTGTTCAAATCTCGATTCGTTGCCGAAAAAGCTTCTCAATTAGCATCGATGCAACATCGGCGACAATAGAATAAGTCGTCAGTTAAAACGGTGATATGAAATGAACGGAAATGTTATGCGGATTAACAATGACATTTTACAGCATTCTGGAACTAATATAACAATTCGAATGTATACAACGTCTATTTCGCTTAGTCATACGCAATAAATGGATTTGTAAAAACGTAACGCTTTAATTCCCTGCTTTGCTCAATCGAATATTTTTATGAAACATTTTTTTTAGGCCGTCAAAGTTCCATCGTTCCTATAGCGCGACAACTGCAATCAATGAAATCGCGAATTTAACAATCACGAACATTGTGCTTTTATTCGGATTCTATTCTAATTCCCTCCAACCCTCCCCCCTCCCCACCCAACCCCTTTCTAAAATTTCCAACAAAGACCTTCGCTATCGCTGCTTTTGTGCCGTAAAATTCCAGATATAAAGGAAATAACCTCAAGAAAAGCCTGAAGAGGGACAACGAGCATCATTGGTGGGTTACTGATCCTGTAGCCTGCGGCGCCGTCATCCAGATTTAGTTCTGAAAATTACTCTCTCAACAATGCAATATTTATAATGTGTCTAATTTCGTCCACACCTTCCGCACTCTCCCTCCCCTCGTTAAGTTAACACTGAGCAATAATGTCACGTAAATGATTCACAGTGGCATGCACAATTTAGGGTCTTATATATATATGTATACATATATATATGTATATATATATGCATACATATGCAATTCTATTTATGCGACAAGAGAAGGAGAGTTAAGATATATAAAAGCCGAAGACCGTCAAGGCGTAGAAGGTGCGAAACGGCTCATAACAAAAGGAATTCGTGATAAAAGAGCTGCTTAATGGCCTGAAAATTCTACGATCTCAACTTTTGCATTATTTCCATTCAAACTTAAGTATAGGTTTATTAAATTTTGCATATAAGGCAGATTTTGCTTGGTGCATTAAAAGGCGTTAAAACACACATACTTCAGGCAAAAGTAAGGTACGCTGGAGAAGAAAAAGCAGAGCTACTTACTATTATCCATGATAAAGCGAGTACCAGTTTTATGGGCCCACCAGCCCAACATTCGTTCGCGTTTATCGGTTGCATAATTGCTGTGAATGAAAGCACCAGCCAAACCACCAGCCCCCGAGCTGGCATACTTATAGGTACACCAACAAGCGAAATCTACATTCCAATCATGCAATGACAGAGGCACGTTCGCGAACGCATGAGCTAAATCCCAACCGACAATGCAACCCTGAATAAGGCACACTTGTGCTTATGCCAGGAGAAAACGACGCTGGTCAGCCATTACAAATGTGGTGGAAAGTCATTGACTACAGTTAACCACTGAGCCGAAGTCTCTAGGATTGTAATATTTCAGCCCTTCGAGCGGAATTTATTTAAACGGAGGGGAAGCTGGATTTTGTGCGAGGCGACACTCCTAATGAGAGGAAGCGAACTAAACTGAAAAAAAGGATCGAGTATGAGTATTCTTGACCGCTATATGCGATGATTAGTTTCTCTAAACAGGAACTGTTTGTAGCGAATGCACCCACTGTCACAAGCATAAAAACGACCAACAAATTATGGAAATTCGATGAGTTCATATAAGTGGGAACGAAATCACATTAGATGATGTGTGCACTATTGAATGATCAATGCTTATTTGAAAATGAAAAAGAAGTGAATAAACACATCCGAACAAAAAACAAATAAAAATCGATTAGAAAATGAAAAATTGAACCAATGAATGTGAAATGAACAAATAACTTCACTATAAGGAAAAAGGAATAAAACAAAATCAAATCTTCATCAATAACTTTTGCTGCTCGTATTTCAGAGGCTTTACATTCATAAAACAACTATCAACATCAATTTCAGTACTATCACCTGATAGGGATGCATATAATGCCATGCTGGAAAACGAGAAGCAATTCCTTCAACAAAAAAAAACCAGTCGAAAAGCCTTCATGAAAAAAAAGGAGGGATGATACGAAAATTTACCTTTCTGTGACCGGCCTCAGTAATTGTTTTCATGTCGAATAATTGACCCGTATAGTATTGTAAGCCACTAAACATGATAACAGCAATCGAATCACCCTCACGTTCGATAAGAGATAATATATCCTCCATACGCAAACAGTCCTCATCCTATGATTTTTTACGATTTTAAAAAAACACGATCAATATCTCGATCAATAACTCGTAGAATATTTGAAATTTTATGATTAAATTACATATAGATAACCCCATCTACGTGAAAATTTCTGAAAATTTCTTTGCCACTATAAAATATCTCTCAAATTTTTTAATATACCCCTCTTTAATGCTCCTTCCATTAAACGATGATATCCGAAATGGCTCTTTAGTGCACATACCCTGAAAGCTGGTGCCCACGAACATGAAACGTTTCCTTCACAGAAATATCAAAGGACTACCGATTTTCGATCGCTCGCTTTATATCTTTAAGCACTTTGACAATTTCACGTAAAACGTTTTTTTTGTTGGTTGAGTTGAAATGACATTTGAAAGGTACCTTCCTGGGCTCCATGCACAACATGCTGTCTTCTACTGTTAAACCTTTTAGCCGAATTTGCGATTCAATCGCATAGTGATCCGATGGGAATGCCTTCGACTCCAACAAAATCTTATGCCGCTCTTTTGTCGGTTTATAGAATGCCGTCTGAAGCAACGATGACAACTTTAATAAACGATAAAATGTACTGGGAATAAAAGATGTGAAACAGACTTATGATTTGCAATTCGTAGCTCAACAATCACTTTATATACCACGCAAAAGAAGTGATAACCTAACGAAAGATATTTCGGTTTTTGTCAGTTGTATTGATAGATACCATAAATCCTGAATTTAATCGACTCCGGCACTTTAGCTCGCCAAAGCTAGGGGGCGGGGGAGGGGGGAGTGGGGAAGGGGAAGAAGGATGCTGAAAGAGGCTGTGAGAACTATATTTGGAAAACTGCTACCACAGTTTTATGACACTTAGTTCTGCGAGTGAAGGGAGAGCGAACGATAAAGAATGATGGCATAGTGAACGTAATATGACAGATGAGCGATCGGATCGTCTTATCTTCTGTGATTAAATCTCCAATCGTCTTTTTTTTTCTATCATAGTCTACATCCCGATGAGAAAAACCCATCTTCCGGAAGTCCTGAGTATTTTAGCGGTCAAGTCCATGGCATTTACCTAGGAAGCAAATACTTTTTTTTTCTAGATTGTTCTTCAGGTATACGATTCAATCGTTGCGAAAATTATGTGCATAAACAATGTAAAAGTCCAACCAATAGGATATGCAGATTGACCGTTAGTCCATTCATGAGTGCCACTTCACTCGGCTTTGCACCAACTAGGTTTGCTATTCCTTCCACAATTCGTTCGTCACAGTGTGCCCATGGCAAAGGTTCTTCCGTATGCCCGAAAACGCCCCTATAAAGCATAAAAGATGCGAACTGAATATAGCGACATTGAGGGGCACTTTGGCACAACATGTATGACGACTGATCGCTAGAAACTTCATAAACGAATCGCAAACGGTGAAAATGATAAAGAATTCTACGAACTCTCACTAAACAACAAAATGAGAGTGCGTTTAAAAGTGAAGAAATTGCGGAAGAGAGCGTTCGAAAAGTTTGAACGCTGAAAGGAGGTCTATTCCAGGAAAATCTTTCGAGAAACCGTTCGTTGAAGTCGACCATACCAATATGTATTGTTCAAAACGCCTCATAGACAACAATAAATGATGAGAGACTTCGATTTTGAACAATTTTAGGTGTTGAGGGCATCGTTTGTACAACTGAAGCAATATGTAATTCTTCTAACCACGTTGCAGTATGGATCATATGATTGTTTCAAGGATTCGGTAAATCAGAATATTTACTTCCATGCACTACCCTTACGCTCTCTCAGAAGCAACTATGGATAATGACAGCATGTACGTTCATTGGAAAATCAACTTCCAATGCCGCATCAATTCGGCATCTACAAAAAAAAATGGCACAATATTTGCACTTGTGGATCAAGTCACTACTAACATGTTAGCCCACTTCTCGAACTGCAAATCCATATATTTCCGGGTCGCCTTCACCATTAACCCTAAAGAATTACCACACATATAAATCGAGTCGTCTTCGGCGTTCACCAACGAATTGTCAACTGAAATAAAGCATTGCACATCGCAAGTCGACTAACAACGCATAATTAAATGTACAGCGAAAGGAGTGAAATAAGGGAAAAAAACTCATATAAACGAAATAAAGCAAATACCAGATTACAATAATGAATATGCAAAACCTAGACGCCAGAAGGTCAGCCCTAGGCGCTATTTTCCGTTTCATTCATACACGCATGAGCGCACGCAAAGAACTAATTTAAGTGGGTTGAATAACAAACGATGAAGATGAAACAACGAATTGCAGTAAATTTAAAAAAAAAAAAGAACAAAAATGCGAACGAGAAAATAGCAACGGAGTTAATGTAAACGTTTAAGCAGTAATATCGACTTATGATATTTGAAACTTGTGCCAAGCTTTCTCCATATTTAGTTTTAAATTTTATTTTTCCTCTCTCTCTCCCACGCTTTTTGTTTTAAGCGTTCTTCGCATAAATTTTGCATAGCACAATTCGCACAAGAAATCTAATGACAACTGCTCACGAGTTGCATGCTTCTCTTTATTCCTTACTTATGGAACGTTTCCATCTCATTCGCACATAACTTAGTTTCACTGCTTATAAGCCATCGATATTCATGCATCAGCCACACAAAATACAACAGTGTTCCGTAATGGCCATGCTTTAGCTCGCATACATCGATCGTATGCGTGATACGATGCCAGTCATCCCATGTGTTCGACCGTCGACCAACATAATCACTAGTTGCCAGTTGCCAAACATGCAAAATTTTCATTTCGCTATTCGAACATATATATAGTAATGCTCACTTCTTAGCTGCATTACTTGATAAAATAGGAAACGTAGCACACTAACCATGTGGGATTGTCTTCATCTTTGGATAGTAAAACTCATCTCGTAGATGTTTTAGAGGATCTCTTTTGTCGAGTTCTATCGCCACCTCGTAAGACATCAAGTCTTCGATATTCGCCTCTCTTGACACCTTATTAAAATAATCGTTCATATCCATTTCGCCACTTTCCTAGAAGATTCAAAAAAAAAATTTCCCAACTATCTAATAAGAAACACTATGAATGCAAGTAATTATTGCCAAGTGCAAAACAACAATTTTAAAAGTTGCTTTTCTTATTTTCAAAAAAAAAACGCCGAAACGGAAATACGCCATTTTCGAAAAAATATATAAACGAGAAGAGAATTCCTGATTGTTATGAAGAATATAAACATTCGTATTTTCAATTCGTAACAATGTCAACAGATGAGGTTTTCTAAAAAATAATGCGCAAAAGGAGAACGCAAAACATCTGCATAAATAAACGTTCAAATGTTTCAGGAATTTGCACAAATTTTTTTTTCTTTTAAAAGTTTTTACAGACATCTATGAGTCCCTTAAACATATTGATAAGTTTGTGTGACTCTGTTGTGAACGAAAATAAGAATGAGGGACAAATAAACCAATCACGAATAACCGACATAATGCAGTTCTGAAAAAGGTGGTTGTTAAACTGATGAACTGACCGTTCGCATGATAACACTCGTGCTATCATGTTTTCATATTTCATTGTAACAGTTGATAAAAAACACTGATAAGTTATCAAAAGCGAGCATGAAATAACAATTTGCCAAAAAAGTAATCGCTTTTAATTCGCATGATGATATCGAATAATCGATAACTGATAAGAAGGCAATTTTCGAAAATAAATGATCGTTAAAACACTGCTGCAATTGCCTCATCGCTTATCAGCATAAACCAAGACAAGAAAAACTTGTTGTAAACGACCTGATAAACAGTCTCATATTCACATGAAAATTACGCCCAACTCACACGAAACAGTAAAAACATGTACTGCATATGATATGTACGTGTGTCTGTTCGTATAACATCGTTCTGTCAATTGCTTTTCTATCATAGCGTATTTCTGACAGGGAAATTGTGGTTTTATTAAATTTGCAAGACGATGATGACACTCTTACTAATAGTGAACGATCAAAAAATATTAGTAAAAACAAAAGGCAACGTTCTCTTATTTCTTTTGCCACCTCCTCTCTTAAACTTCCCATAATTCGGTCTTCATAAGGCTTTGTACATATGTTGAGTGTTCTCATAGGAACAACGCATATAACAACAATAATAAAATTAATGATAATAATAAAGTAATGACAGATAATAATCATAACAAGTAATAGTAAGTGAAAATAATAACAATAATAACTGGTACCAGTAATAACAAAAATAACTATGAGGCGAATGCTACAATGAAAATCTCGAGCTGCCGAATCTTCGCTTTATTGTTGGGTGATGTCGTCTCGTTGTTATCACCTCGACAGCCGCCAGATGCACTAGGATATTTGCCTTTCATCCACTCCAGAAAATTCGTTCAGTATCTTAGCAACTCTGAACGAGACCTACCCCGACCCCATTGTTCTCCATCTCGACGTAGAAGGAAGGAATTTCAGCTGATGCACTCGATCCCTTCCAAGGCTAATAATAAGACGCTCACATCACTAAAAGGCGGTTGGCTTTGATTTAAAAAAAAAGAAACTAATCAAATGCGGTAATTCATTGCAGTGCAAAATCTGTTGCGACTTTTCAGCCTAATAACTGAGAAATTGTGTACATCGAAGTTGTGGAAGGAAGTGAAAGCTGCTGCAGTGTTTGAAAAAAACGATCCGATAGCTCGGTCAACTATTGCCCAAAAGTATTTTAAACGATCAAATCAAGGATTTTTGATCGATTACTCTACTCAAAGAACAACACGGTGTTCGAGCCTCCTCATGACGGCACCTCAGTTAGCGTTTCGGGCATTGTAGCACTTCGACTTTGAGATAACCTGCTCTCTGGAAGAAGAATGACTACTGTAGTGAATACCGTATATTCTAACAAAGGGAAGATCACACCTAACATCTTCCGTGAGCCTGCTCCATCTCTATTCTTCTTTTTTGATTGCCGCACTTGAGATACCGAAGCACGTGGGACATTAATTCTGTCTGTGGATGACGAGCAACTATTAAGCCATACAAAGGCTCCTAACCAATAGCTACTGAAGAATTACATGGTCTCAGACGTTTCTGGAAGCAGGAAGCACCTGGAACCGATGTTATACCTGGAAAATAAGAATTCAAAAATAGCTGCAAGTGCTTTTATCATAAAATGGCTAAGATCGATTAGGGTCAAAAGCTGTTAATAAATAACGAACCTCTAAGGGTGGAGGATGGCTTCAGGAGCTTGGATCATTTTCTTGACCAATGGCTAACTTGTCGAGTGCACTATAAGAAGATGTTAAAGCAGCGTTCTCTTTTATTAGAAGGCCCTTTCATTCTAAGGTATACAGTTTCTAACGATTCGACGGGAAAATAATATTTAAAAAATTAAATGATAAAAAATGCGCCATCAAATTAGGCTCTTGACATCGATGAAGAGTGCATATAAAAACGCCCTACTGGCCCATCACGATCATAGCAATTCATCAAAAATAAAAATATGAAAAAATCGAAGGTCTTAACGGTAAACGCCACATCAATGATATTAGTAATTTCGATGATTCCCAGCATAAAAAACGGTAAAATAGAAGTGCAACAAAACTTCTAATAGTGCAATTGCCGAAGTTACTTGGTACCGTGTAAGAAGCAACAAGAATAAGTGCAAAATCTAAAAAATAATACCGGTCGAAAATCGACAACGAACCGTCGTGCAATATAGCCGTCTAACTCGTAAACAGCAGCAAACACTCTACATGATTAATGAAATTTATGATGCCACATTCAGATTGGCCAACGTTTATGGTGCTTTTTTGATGAAATAAAAATTATCAACATGAGCATTAAAAACTCAGCGAAACAAAATCGAAATTCAGTAAAGTAGTGACAATGCACTCTCGTTGCACGTATACAATTTATGATGACGGTTGACAATTTGAAAGCAATAATTCGGAGACAATCAAATTGTTAAGAAAGCGTCCACTTTTAGGCGACAGCAGTGATTATCACAAGAGTCAGAAAAGGAGTCAACCACAGTCTCATACATGAAAATTACGCCCAATTCACACGAAACAGTAAAAACATGTACTGCATATGATATGTACGTGTGTCTGTTCGTATAACATCGTTCTGTCAATTGCTTTTCTATCATAGCGTATTTCTGACAGGGAAATTGTGGTTTTATTAAATTTGCAAGACGATGATGACACTCTTACTAATAGTGAACGATCAAAAAATATTAGTAAAAACAAAAGGCAACGTTCTCTTATTTCTTTTGCCACCTCCTCTCTTAAACTTCCCATAATTCGGTCTTCATAAGGCTTTGTACATATGTTGAGTGTTCTCATAGGAACAACGCATATAACAACAATAATAAAATTAATGATAATAATAAAGTAATGACAGATAATAATCATAACAAGTAATAGTAAGTGAAAATAATAACAATAATAACTGGTACCAGTAATAACAAAAATAACTATGAGGCGAATGCTACAATGAAAATCTCGAGCTGCCGAATCTTCGCTTTATTGTTGGGTGATGTCGTCTCGTTGTTATCACCTCGACAGCCGCCAGATGCACTAGGATATTTGCCTTTCATCCACTCCAGAAAATTCGTTCAGTATCTTAGCAACTCTGAACGAGACCTACCCCGACCCCATTGTTCTCCATCTCGACGTAGAAGGAAGGAATTTCAGCTGATGCACTCGATCCCTTCCAAGGCTAATAATAAGACGCTCACATCACTAAAAGGCGGTTGGCTTTGATTTAAAAAAAAAGAAACTAATCAAATGCGGTAATTCATTGCAGTGCAAAATCTGTTGCGACTTTTCAGCCTAATAACTGAGAAATTGTGTACATCGAAGTTGTGGAAGGAAGTGAAAGCTGCTGCAGTGTTTGAAAAAAACGATCCGATAGCTCGGTCAACTATTGCCCAAAAGTATTTTAAACGATCAAATCAAGGATTTTTGATCGATTACTCTACTCAAAGAACAACACGGTGTTCGAGCCTCCTCATGACGGCACCTCAGTTAGCGTTTCGGGCATTGTAGCACTTCGACTTTGAGATAACCTGCTCTCTGGAAGAAGAATGACTACTGTAGTGAATACCGTATATTCTAACAAAGGGAAGATCACACCTAACATCTTCCGTGAGCCTGCTCCATCTCTATTCTTCTTTTTTGATTGCCGCACTTGAGATACCGAAGCACGTGGGACATTAATTCTGTCTGTGGATGACGAGCAACTATTAAGCCATACAAAGGCTCCTAACCAATAGCTACTGAAGAATTACATGGTCTCAGACGTTTCTGGAAGCAGGAAGCACCTGGAACCGATGTTATACCTGGAAAATAAGAATTCAAAAATAGCTGCAAGTGCTTTTATCATAAAATGGCTAAGATCGATTAGGGTCAAAAGCTGTTAATAAATAACGAACCTCTAAGGGTGGAGGATGGCTTCAGGAGCTTGGATCATTTTCTTGACCAATGGCTAACTTGTCGAGTGCACTATAAGAAGATGTTAAAGCAGCGTTCTCTTTTATTAGAAGGCCCTTTCATTCTAAGGTATACAGTTTCTAACGATTCGACGGGAAAATAATATTTAAAAAATTAAATGATAAAAAATGCGCCATCAAATTAGGCTCTTGACATCGATGAAGAGGCATATAAAAACGCCCTACTGGCCCATCACGATCATAGCAATTCATCAAAAATAAAAATATGAAAAAATCGAAGGTCTTAACGGTAAACGCCACATCAATGATATTAGTAATTTCGATGATTCCCAGCATAAAAAACGGTAAAATAGATGTGCAACAAAACTTCTAATAGTGCAATTGCCGAAGTTACTTGGTACCGTGTAAGAAGCAACAAGAATAAGTGCAAAATCTAAAAAATAATACCGGTCGAAAATCGACAACGAACCGTCGTGCAATATAGCCGTCTAACTCGTAAACAGCAGCAAACACTCTACATGATTAATGAAATTTATGATGCCACATTCAGATTGGCCAACGTTTATGGTGCTTTTTTGATGAAATAAAAATTATCAACATGAGCATTAAAAACTCAGCGAAACAAAATCGAAATTCAGTAAAGTAGTGACAATGCACTCTCGTTGCACGTATACAATTTATGATGACGGTTGACAATTTGAAAGCAATAATTCGGAGACAATCAAATTGTTAAGAAAGCGTCCACTTTTAGGCGACAGCAGTGATTATCACAAGAGTCAGAAAAGGAGTCAACCAAATCGATCGGTTAGTTTAAAGTGTTACGAGCGGAATTATGTCTCATACCTTGACGATACCACACTCTCGATATACGCCACAACAACGTATCGTACATAATTCACGCCCGAAAAAACGAGAAAAAAAGAATGGAAAAATAGAGAGGAAAATTTAAATAAAAGTATAATTGAGCTGTTTTATAAATACAAATTTGCAACTTTGTAAAGTTTATACTTTTATCAATTATAAACTTTGCAACAAAATCTTCGATGTCCCTTTGCTGGTGTATTTATCGGTCACAGCAGCATTCAGAAACAAAAAAAAAAACGCATAGTTCGTCTTCTGCGCATTAGGAAATTCTGAAAAAAAAAATTCTGAAAACAGTCAACAGTGATGTATTTGATTGATGGGCGAGCGTTTAGTTGCTGAAAGACACATCAATTCGCAATATTTGAAACCTTTAAGTGCAACTTTTTTCCGAAACAACGTCTGTTAACAATGAATGTACCGCTCTTAGATATTTTAGCATTTTCATACAATAAAGATCATAGCATTAGAAAATTCAACTGCACTTCAAATTTCATTTTTTTTGAACGATTCTATGCATTATAACATTACTAGTTATTCATTCTATAAAAGTGTAGTATATCTGTTGTGAAAAAAAATGAGAAATCCAATTTGATATGTTACTTTGGATAGCTCCATACTGTCGGCAGAGTAGAAGAAAATAGAAATGCCCTCTAATCTTTTGACTTCTTTTATACTTTCTTATGTTGAATTGGTTATTTTTTTGCAGGTTTCTATGGTAAACTAATTTTCCCAAATGTTCTTCCGAAAACCCTATCAATTATAGGTTTGACGCATTTATGGGTATGCAGTGTCACGGGTTAACGTAAGCAGTGCAAGATTATATATATATATAT
>JPKZ01001281.1:373743-391302 GCA_000803305.1 Toxocara canis
AACTTATTTATATATAGCCACAATCGATCGCCTTCTCACTTTGGCAAGAAATCTGAGGAACGAAGGAATCAGGCCCATAAAAAACTACGAAGCATAAATTTTGAGGCGTACGGTTGCAACGGCTTTGCAATTCCTACCCATGGAAGAGTCCATGAAAAAAAAGCGTCTGTACTGTTTTTCTGCTAAAGGCTTTCACATCACTCCATATTCTATTGCCATTTCAGTGTGCGGCGTAAGAACTTGCAATGGAGCCTAAAAGTTTTTGTGCGCCACTAAAACGCATACAAAAAAATGCAGTAAACGTTTCAAGAAAGGATCAACATGAAAGACTGTCCGAATAAAGGGGAACATAAAACGAAACCTAAAGAAGAGACCTAGTGGTCAGCTATCGATAAAGAAAAAAAAAGAACCTTAGAAAGCAAGTAGTGATAAGGTAATAGTACTGAGCTGCAAGAATAAATTTATTCATTGTTGTGATATATGTAAGTTTCGCTGCGAGAATTAATGTGACCATTACACCGTAGTAATCATAGTTATTATAAGAGTTGAAGTAATCATTAAACTGCAGTAATCACAGGAATCTATAAGTATAAGAAAATAAGCACACATATATCCCTGCTTAGTAACCGCACAATTAGTCCTTAGGTGCCTTATCAAATTCAGCTGCACTTGCAGAAAGAGGCGCTCCAAAGCAGTCCAACAAAATGCCTCATCAAAAAAGTACAAACTGATAGCAACGTCCAGCTCTTGCATACCTTCTTTTCGCGTTCGGTATCATCCTTCTTACTGAAAAGGTCAACGGACATCGATGTACTTGGTCCTGCATTTAATTCGTTACTATCGCAGAGCCCATTTAGCGCCGACTGGAGCAGTGATGTATTCGCTATTAATGCAGCGAGTTTCAGATTTGAACTGCTCTCAACGTCCAGCTCTTCCATACCTGTATTGTGAATATAAATCTCTTAAGCGATATGAAGACCTTCATTTGCTTCAAGTATCCACGTTATTAAGTTTGCTATTGTTCTCGCCACATGTAACGCGAAATTTTTCCGTGTTGGCAACGCTTTCTCCGGCCTGCTATGCAGCAGTCTGATCGCATTCTAACCCCTAGCGTCAAACACAAGCCAATCGCTGAAAGTAGCATAACGGGTCGCGTGACGTTTCAATTATATCTAACTCTGTTTCACTCCTCGGTAATAATAATGCCTCCAAAGTAGTTTACTAGTGAGCTGAAGCATGAGCCATGACTAAGTGTAGCTTCGGTGGTTCTTTAAAACGAAAGCAACAGTCGAAAAAGCATACAAGAACAATGAACATCCCCTGTGAAAGTTCAAAAACCATCATTAACTGTAACAATATTTAAAATAATGTGACAGTAAGTACAAAGCTTCGGGATGAATTTAGGCGGCTGAATGTTCCGAATGTAAATTCAATCATTCCATACGAATCAGTAGCAGCTCTCAAAATCAGTCTTTTTCATATCGACCAAGCATCATGTTAAAAAGTACACATATACATACAGTGAAACAATAACAACTCTATCTGCATTCTTGCCGCATTTGCTCGGAAAGAAGCTTCGGGAATTCTGCTTTTAACAACCTTATAAGAAGAGTGCTTCTAATTACTGGGGCGTCTGCTTAGGGGTTTCATGTACAACAGCTTGTTTTCAAGGGAGATCACTGTTTGATGAAGACATGCAGTCATCGCAGAGGAATCTTGTCACACAGAAAAAGCTTAGCTTGAATAAAAAGTATATGTGTACATTCGTGGAATGGATAGTTCGCGCAGAAAAGAGCCCAAAAGCAACAGTGACCAGCCTGCATTCGGTGTGAACAGAAGTCGCAATTGTTCGGATGCGGCGATGAGAGCTTCCAAATGGTTGCTGGGCGCATCGTTAGCGCATTTCCGTGGTCGTCCAACTTTCGGCAAATTTTCACCAAATAGATGTTGATTAGATCGTCGTTTCCTACTGATTACTCGCTGCATTGAACATAATTTTGGCACTCCTGTTAATTGTTACAAAGATTATCTCAGCAATAACAATCACGAAAGCCAAATAAATGCCACAAGCACTGAGTGCCTATCAGGATAAGTGTAATTTGAAGAGTTTATTTGACTTTTTTATATCAACCAACCCATACAGTATATACTTACAATTTCCTCTGTCCCATTCGTTTCGCGCTAGTCGTGTAAGTTTGGGATACTTTCATCAAGTGTTACTCTACGACTGCAGTAACAATGAATTGTTTTACAGAAATATGTACATGCTGAATGCAAAGAAATAACAACGGAATTAAAGTAGAAAGACGTTTGTTGTTTTAGCCAGCTAGGATGTTCCAGATCACAAGTGAGTGAAAAAAAAAACATCCGAAATGCTTCAGCCAATAGTTTCCACATTTATGAAATGGCCACACACAGTTGTTAAGCGAGAAGAGATACAGAATTGTCAGTCGAGAAAGAAATACCTCGGGTGCTTCATTAATAGCACAATCATGACCACACTTGTTAGGCATCTCTTATAATTAACTCATAAATTAATTTCCCCTAATTGCGGTACCTTCTATACTGCAGCCTTTATTGTTTGTCACACTAATAATGACAGTACTCTTTAAAATTTGCGTACGCAAAAGGACATCTGCAAAAAAACTGCAAACGTGAGAGTTTCGCGAAACACAGATTACCTCAACACTCTTCAATTGCTAGACCTGGTTGTGCAAAGAAATAACAACGGAATTAAAGTAGAAAGACGTTTGTTGTTTTAGCCAGCTAGGATGTTCTAGATCACAAGTGAGTGAAAAAAAAAAACATCCGAAATGCTTCAGCCAATAGTTTCCACATTTATGAAATGGCCACACACAGTTGTTAAGCGAGAAGAGATACAAAATTGTCAGTCGAGAAAGAAATACCTCGGGTGCTTCATTAATAGCACAATCATGACCACACTTGTTAGGCATCTCTTATAATTAACTCATAAATTAATTTCCCCTAATTGCGGTACCTTCTATACTGCAGCCTTTATTGTTTGTCACACTAATAATGACAGTACTCTTTAAAATTTGCGTACGCAAAAGGACATCTGCAAAAAAACTGCAAACGTGAGAGTTTCGCGAAACACAGATTACCTCAACACTCTTCAATTGCTAGACCTGGTTGTGCTCTCAATTTTCTTATGCATCTGTTTGCAATTTCACCTAGTTTCTTCCGTTTTCTTTCATTATTTTCTGCATTATTTGCAATTCGCAATTTGCAATTTGCGACTTTATTTGAAATTATTTCCGATTCCATTACTGAATTTTTTTTTCGACAGATTTAATTGAAATGCAGTTTGTGACTAATGTCTTCCAAGTGCGCGTTATAGATAGCGGAAAGTTGATTGTTGAGGCAGACCCGCGTTTACAAGATTACAAAGTGTTCTTGTTGCAATGCGAACAAAATTTGAATTTATCGTTCTAATCGGTCATCTCCCGATGTCAACAATTCCTAGGTGACGTTCGGCATCATTCAGTATGGCACGGTAATGTCACCAACCAGGCGTTGTCGACGCAATATGAGCTGCTTCACGCAGCAATGACTTAGAATCCATTAGTGGATTCTCGGCCGCCTCGTATATCTTCGACTTTAGCACGTCTGCTTCTACCTTCGCTTGGTCGGGTGGATGGGAGTGTGCTGTGTATACCTAAAATGGTTCGCATGCAAAAGATTTGTTTAATCGAAAAATCGGCAAACTATTCTAATGACTAGTATTACCAAACATCTCAGTAAGACGTTCAGGAAATGGAATAATGAAAGCGCATCAAGACGAGCTTGCAAAAACGCGTCGTGAGCTTGCAAAAGCACGTCGGACCGCAATGCAAGCTCACAAAAATTAACCGCTTCAAATATGCTCTACTCAATAGCCCAACGTTTGGCGGCGTGCTACAAAACAAGTAACTAAAACAATGGCGGAGGGAGATGGAAGATGCAATTCAAGGGATCGCTACGATTCTTACGCTGAAGCATCAGAGGATATGCATCATTGCCGACATTCAACGAGCTGTAATAATCGGCTGATTTCAGTAGCAATTTGCTGAAAAATAGAAACAATGAAAAGAACTAATGCGTAAACATTGAGCAACTATTCACCGTTTCGCATAGAAAAATGAACGAATCAATTAGCTCTCCATTTCTTGCTCTGGCTACAATAACAGCTTGCACGTGCATCTGATTCGGACGCAAATTTTTTCTCAAGAATTTTCTGCATGTTTTTCTCTTCACCTTTTACTCTTTTCAAAATATTTTTAAAGTTTTTATCCGTAATCAACAAGCAACCCAAATCGGAATTGAATTAACAGTTACGTCAACTATCTATCCTCCAAGTGGTGCACGATAAACGTCTAGCGAATCATGACGATAAGTTCACCGATGTTCACATGCGTCCTTTATTTTACAATAGTTTCCCATCGTCCGGTTAACGAATCAATTACTAGAAGAGTTTATTCACAAACGAATGCATTCTACAACAAAACTTACTTCAACGGTCGACGCGGTTAGTTTGGCTCGACCACTGCATTTATGTCCTGGCTTTTTGCTTAGCTCACATCGCCACAGAGTGTAGTTAGCGTTCTTTTTGTCAAGATTGTACAAATATCCCTCATAGCCAAGTTTCTCAAATCCTTTCTTGGAACGAAAGATACTATACGACATTGCTTACAGTGATTTCTACAAAAAATAATGGCAGTTAGTGTCGTGAGAGGAGATATCGTCAACTGTTTAACACTGATCCTCAGATACATGCATCATGAACCAAATAGTAGGATATTGTTGATTCAGAAGAATTAAGAACAAATCCTCGCAGTCAACTAGGCGTTTACACTTGAGTCGGAGTTTTAAGGAATGTCGATTTTTTGCTCACTTCGATTCTTTTACTGAACTAGACTGAAGACTTATTCAGCCCGAAGCTGACTTCTCTGGACGGGAATCCCGAAATGCACTTCACGTGCAGGCCGACCTTTTTCAGCCCACTTTCTAAATGTACAGAAAGATCGGGGCATTGTACAGGATATGCGAGTTGACGGCCGAATACGTACTGTTCACGTGCTAAGTGAAGTTCCACGTGTTTCCGAAAAGATCTCTGCTGAACGTGAAACCACTAAAAATACAACAATGCTCAAATTCCCGGTAGGGCACTCTCACTCTCTTCCTCAAAAAAAAAAAACACTCAATGTGGCGAAAATGAAATAAAAACTGAACCACAGTACTCATGCAAATTTTTGCTCATGATTTGCAATAGTGATTTATCGGTTACGCATATTGTTAAAATGCAAAATGAATGATTGCACATAGCAGAAATAATAAACCGTACATGGGATGTAAACCGAAAATAAAAATCGGGCTCCTTGTTTACGACCCCGGAGAATCGACGCTAGCGCGACCTTATTTTCGGCCATTTCCATTTTTAGCATCCCCATTTCCTCAAATGCGATTCATAGGAATTCATCAGAAGCCGTCTCAGAATATTACCAGAATTAAGGAGTCAGTGGGGACGATGAGCATGAATATCAATTCCATCTCTCGCCATACAGACTTACAGTACTTCCACAGCTCGATGTAACACACAAAAAGAAATCGGCACTTGAGGATCGTACTTGCGGGTGTGAGTGCCTCAGAAGCGACCGTGCAAAACAAAATCGATATTCATGCTTGCCGAGCCGAATTTCCACATCCCCCCCTCCCCCCTCTCAATCCCTCTTTTTCAGTGCTTTATTGCACGAACAAACAACATCTTATGCATTTTTCTATGCGCGGGCAATTGAACGATGCAAATGGCAAAAACACTAAACTGCAAAAACGAAAAAATACGAAAGCACAATGATACTGCTATCACTGTCCGATAAGAGCGAATGACAAATTAATGGGAAGTAATCTGATATGAACAACAGTCAGCTGGAGAATAGCTTGCTTTGGTAATGCATGTTTGCAAAACATTATAAATGATAAACAAGCGTGTCTTTTCGGCAAGATCGTAACGTGTGCCAAATTGTATGCGCTATTTTGTCCTGCATTTTTGTCCAGTATCATTAAAAATAAAGTCCACTGAGTTGAAAATATATTATGATAGCTAGAAAACCCGTGATCGTCACCTGTGCTCTGCTCCTCTGCGACATAAAATTTAAACCTAAAACAACAACCGCAAAACAAAATGCCACGCTGCACGGCCAGCAACTTCTAAGTGACGAACGGACGGAAGCGCAAACCAGTGTCACGCTGACGTTGTCGTTTCGTATGGGAGCGAGCACGCGTCGTAAAGACGCACTCGTGCCAAATAATCGCACCGCTCGCGCCGAATCGTCACCGCAACGCGCCATATCGTCTCTCCGTATTCGACGCACTCTTTCTATCATAGGACGCACGCGTCGAATGTACCACCGCTCGTCGCAATTGCAGCAATGAGAAACAACGATACACATACGCGTTCGAGCATCGTCAATCGGAAATGAGCAGCTGGCATAGAGACGAACGCCGAGATCGATGCACTTGTTTTGCGTTCGGCACGAATTCGCGCTTTTCCGATAACGATTCGCATGGTACTGAATTGTGAGCTCAAAAACATATAAGGCTGACGTTTCGAGGAGAACGGTCGTTATTGCAAGCTGACCTCTGTGTATAATTTATTGTCCAGCTAGTTATCCATTCAAAAAAAGCGCTAAGCGCTCCAGAAATACAATCGCAAAGTAACGACAGATTTTTTGGCTGATCTACGTGAAGGCTATTCAAAGAGAGCGATAATCACTGTACAAAAGGTTGTGCCTTCATGCATGATGGACGATGTGGAAAGCACGGGAAAACTTAAATTCATGGTCGGCTCGAAATATAGGTACTACACAGCTCAAGTGAACCATAATGAGATGCTATAACGACGTAAAGCACATTTCTCTGTAGTGTGCGATTGTCTGCCATGTTGCGCAAATTTTGCGTAAAGAGACCGTATTAAGCTGTGTGTTAGATGGGATACTGCACGTCGCGATACTTGTTTTTGTGCCCGGATAGGAAGGAGACTTTTGAGGCAATCACACATGTGGTAGTTTAATTGGGATTTCGGAGGGGCACTTTGCTGGGAGATTATTTCGGCTACGGAGGGCATGTCAGCTTCAGGCTAGAAGAGGAGAGGAGGGCTTCTTAAAATGTTTACCAGCATTAGTCACTGATTAAAAGCGTGCAGTAGGTAATTCTGTCGATCCCACCCTCTCCTAACCCTACATTTGATTCAGACATCCCTATGGATTTTGACAAATTGTGCATCTACGGGTGAGCTTAGGCTGGCTGCAGAAGATTGGGAACGTTGATTGAAACGGTCGAGCGGGGAAAAGGTGTAAGTCTTCAGAAAGTAACCCCAAGTACCTATATGACCGTGTTGTTTCAAGGGCGGAGAGGGACAAGAGGTTATTTTCGCTCCGTTAAAAAAGTGAAGTTGGTGCTACCCCACTAACCCCTCCGGTCCTCTCTCACTGTATTTATAGCATCTTGCATTTTTTGCCATGCTAGGCAACGATCGCTACTAAGCGAGAATTCATTGAGAATGGGATTTCTACTTGGTTATGCATCGCGAGACTAGCGAGTAATCAAGTGCAATGGAAGTGATGCTTCGATCCATTATTGAAGCCGACGGCAACCGCTTATGTGGAACATACCAACCAAATATCGAAGTAAGCATATATTTCTTGCTGAACTTCTAGGGCCGTGGCAAGTCGAGAACGTTAGACGCATGCTGCGTGTATATGATACATGGACGCAATGAAACATAGTGTGTGAAAGATGATTAAAATAGTCGAACGCGCCTGTACAAACGCCATGTCTTGTGTTTATGGCTAGCCACGACCTCTACAAAATCGTTATCAGATTTACTGCAAAAACAAAAGAAATCGAGAAATGCAACATATGGCTGTTGCCTTCACTTAACTATAAAAAGAGCTGAAAGTGCTTTCTGCAAAGCAATTGCAAAATTTTGCGAAGTGATTGCAAAAAAAAAGTCGTTTATTTTTTTCTCACAATATTTTGCTCAATGCTTGAGCTAGTGAGCTATGAAGATCCCGTGTCCCGACGACGTCTCGTGGCGGAAATCGACATGAATCAATTCTCCTCAGATTTACTCTTGCTGAACTTCTAGGGCCGTGGCAAGTCGAGAACGTTAGACGCATGTTGCGTGTATATGATACATGGACGCAATGAAACATAGTGTGAAAGATGATTAAAATAATCGAACGCGCCTGTACAAACGCCATGTCTTGTGTTTATGGCTAGCCACGACCTCTACAAAATCGTTATCAGATTTACTGCAAAAACAAAAGAAATCGAGAAATGCAACATATGGCTGTTGCCTTCACTTAACTATAAAAAGAGCTGAAAGTGCTTTCTGCAAAGCAATTGCAAAATTTTGCGAAGTGATTGCAAAAAAAAAGTCGTTTATTTTTTTCTCACAATATTTTGCTCAATGCTTGAGCTAGTGAGCTATGAAGATCCCGTGTCCCGACGACGTCTCGTGGCGGAAATCGACATGAATCAATTCTCCGACTTTTCGCTTCTCTCATTCTATTGGCGTAGTTCAGTTCGCTTCACCGCAATGGACCTCGATAGCACACCTTCTCCGCCTGGCTGGATATCACTATCTATAGAATACTCCCTGTGCAAATGTTCTGTTCATATTCTTAATTTTCGCCATCAGTCGCTCGTTCACTACATTTAGGTGCGTTTATTGTTGTTGGGCTCGAAATCAAAACTGATCGAACGTGAACGCTGGTCGTACGTCAGATTCTTTTCAAGGTCATCGTTCTTCAATGTACTATCTGCATGATACGATCGCCGTAAGAGAACAGAAAGCACATGGGCCCACTTTCTCAGCGAATCTTTGACCGCATTTGCGCATCCCTTTCGAAGCTATAAAGAAATGTCGCTGTACGGATCAACACAACCATCACCTCTTGTGCTCAAAACAGCACCTTAATAGGTAAGAGCGCTAAATTCTAATTGCACGGAGCAATGCCGGTCCTTCAGCAGAAAGTCGAAACAGCAACTGAGCTGTTGTTGAAATCGTTCACGAGTGCACGATGAATCCGCCGTTTCGGCCTCAAAAATCCCTCACATTGCAAGCACCAGCCTGTCAACTCTTGGGAGAGGAGGGAGGGGGCAAGGAGAGGGGAAGTGCAGGAGAACGTAGCTGTTTCAAAAGTACAAAACTCTAACAGCTAATGATGGTCCTGTCCCAAACTGTTTTATTCCTTTCTCAGTACAGTAGTCAACCAGAAAAAACAACCGCAACGAAAAAAGGCTAGCTTTCTTGCAGATCAAAGACCTGTGTTGGAGGCCATTTAAAAAGCACAGGCGTCACCAATAGCAGCAGTATTTCGACTTTTTTCCTGCCAGTTCTGGTATACATAACATTTCAGCTGTATGCACAAAGGGTTTTTTTTTTGTGTACTATGAACTGATTGGGAGAAAACTTTACTGATTTAGATTCAGAAGAGGGATTGTTGTTGTTCTGTGTAAAGTTCCATCTATTATTGCTTCTTTGATCACTCCTCATTGAAACTGTTCTCTGAATCAAGTGAAGAACCTTTATTGAATCTTCGCATGTGTTTCGGCTGGCACACTACGCGTCATTAATTATAGGCTGATATCTTTGAGTTGTTAACCGACTTTTTGAAGCGCTATCAAAGGTGTATAAAGGCCTCGTCGAAGGAAAACTTGGCAGAGTTTAGCGGACGATAGTCTGCTAAAGAGTAAGCGAGCGAACCACTGTCAGTATCAATGGTGAGATTGCCGTCATCAGAAGGATTCCTTGTCTCACACAAGTATCTATCCATCCGCTGAAGGTGTGTTAGTTTATTTTTTTTTGGTGTCGTCATGCGCTCAAAGTGGAAATTTTTTTTGAAAATGCTAACTTTGGCATGAATCACCTATCATGGGAGATTTTCTGATATATACGCTCGCTTTTTGTTACGTCACTACTCTTTCTAATTCCATTAGAAGGTGCTTATTCCGTTTTATGCTTATTCCGTCTTAAGCTTGCATTGCTTTTTGCTCATTGGCCCGAGCAATCTATATTCGCCCATGTTCCTCTCACTTCTCTTACTTTTATAATAAATATCATCTCCATAGGCACAGTTAGGAGCCTGCTATTGAGCGACAACGTGTTGCCGTCATCAAGCATCTTCTTACTATGGGAGATTAAAAAAAGCCATGACTGAATACTTTGTTTTTTAGTATCACTTACTTCATTTCCCTAACTTAGATACTCAAAAAATTTTTGAGCCATATTTATAGCAGATTTTCTCGAAATTGAGTAATTTACTTAAAAGCTACAACCTCCCTATGCTGTCCTTGCTATCGACATTTTCTTTCAGCTGATCATTTTCATTTAATTAGTAACGAAAGCGAAACTTGCTAATTAGTAAGAATCGCACCATTCATTATGGATCAACGAATGCGATATATGCCATTATCGCGAGTTCGTCGTGCCGAGATTTATTTATGAGGTGCGTGTCAGTTCATTACCAGATTAAAATCACTGAGCATTGACCTTCAAAAAATTCTCACCAACTTTTATGCGCAGCATTGTTCCTATTTATCAGTTTGCAATTCGCTCTCCTCACCTCTCGCTCGGTGTTATGATTGGCGCTTTTATAGTCCCTAAGAAATCCTTAAGTTATCCATGTGATCTCATAATGTATGTATAATGAGCCCCAATGGAATATTCAGAGAGGGACGGTTGTGCTTCCAATATCCTCACGGGGTCCTACAAGAAGAAACTTGCAGTTTTTAATTTAATATTTTTGTTTTCGCAGCAAGAAAATGTTAAATAATTGCAGCTAATGCTACTCATCAGTAAAACTTAAGTACGATTCTCCTCTTTCAGTAAGATTTATCCACTCCGCTTGTTTTTTTCACCGAAGCCCTTCTTTATATTGTTCGTTGAATTTTGCCCCGTTTTCTTCCATAACTCTTCCATGCACCGCCAAACGGGTAGTGCATTGCAAATTTGGAGTATGATTCCATCTATGTAATTGACTGTGCCCATGCAAATTAGCACCTATGCGGAATGTGTAACGCCAACATGAAGGTGAGCGCTTGACCCACCTGTATGTATGAGGCTTTTTGGGTGCAGATTTAAACCCGAAAGAAGTAAAACCAACATTTCAATTCATTATGACTTGTGAATAATCGGTCGTCTAATGGAATGCTTGATATGCTTCAATTTCATTCGTTTTATAATATCTTTAAATTTCATGAAATAACTTTATAACTACAGTGCAGTTGTGTCGCGCAATTATTATGATGTCATGTAATCCACATTTGGGGGGATATATCTATAGCATGAAATTTGAAAAATGCAACCAGTCATTTGATTCTATTTCTATTCTTTTATGTGTACTTTTATTCGTCTGCTTATGAGTGATTGTGAAATGATCTTTAGCTGATCTTAGTCGTTTGCATCGATCGAAAACATGACTCTAGCGGGTCAACTAAATTTCATGAATTTTGTTGACCAGCTGGTTCATGTTATTTTTCGGGTAGCATAACTTTTGACCGAATCATATATATATATATATATTTAAAAGTATACTCTGCTGCGCTAGAGCTTATTAATCAGAGATCACTGAGGCTCAAAAAGCCTTGACACAGTTGAATCTCGGAGTGCATGCAGCCAACGAATATGTTTATAACTCACTACGTTTTTGTGGAGCTGCTCGCGACGCTTTAGAATCTTTAGGCGCTTTATATTACATAGCCCATTTCTGATTAAGTTAACTTGCATTTTCCAGCGAGCCTTCTGAAGACTCATTAATCGGTGAAAGCTGATTATGATGCTTCCTCCTCCTGTCCGATAAGAGCGAATGACAAATTAATGGGAAGTAATCTGATATGAACAACAGTCAGCTGGAGAATAGCTTGCTTTGGTAATGCATGTTTGCAAAACATTATAAATGATAAACAAGCGTGTCTTTTCGGCAAGATCGTAACGTGTGCCAAATTGTATGCGCTATTTTGTCCTGCATTTTTGTCCAGTATCATTAAAAATAAAGTCCACTGAGTTGAAAATATATTATGATAGCTAGAAAACCCGTGATCGTCACCTGTGCTCTGCTCCTCTGCGACATAAAATTTAAACCTAAAACAACAACCGCAAAACAAAATGCCACGCTGCACGGCCAGCAACTTCTAAGTGACGAACGGACGGAAGCGCAAACCAGTGTCACGCTGACGTTGTCGTTTCGTATGGGAGCGAGCACGCGTCGTAAAGACGCACTCGTGCCAAATAATCGCACCGCTCGCGCCGAATCGTCACCGCAACGCGCCATATCGTCTCTCCGTATTCGACGCACTCTTTCTATCATAGGAGGCACGCGTCGAATGTACCACCGCTCGTCGCAATTGCAGCAATGAGAAACAACGATATACGTACGCGTTCGAGCATCGTCAATCGGAAATGAGCAGCTGGCATAGAGACGAACGCCGAGATCGATGCACTTGTTTTGCGTTCGGCACGAATTCGCGCTTTTCCGATAACGATTCGCATGGTACTGAATTGTGAGCTCAAAAACATATAAGGCTGACGTTTCGAGGAGAACGGTCGTTATTGCAAGCTGACCTCTGTGTATAATTTATTGTCCAGCTAGTTATCCATTCAAAAAAAGCGCTAAGCGCTCCAGAAATACAGTCGCAAAGTAACGACAGATTTTTTGGCTGATCTACGTGAAGGCTATTCAAAGAGAGCGATAATCACTGTACAAAAGGTTGTGCCTTCATGCATGATGGACGATGTGGAAAGCACGGGAAAACTTAAATTCATGGTCGGCTCGAAATATAGGTACTACACAGCTCAAGTGAACCATAATGAGATGCTATAACGACGTAAAGCACATTTCTCTGTAGTGTGCGATTGTCTGCCATGTTGCGCAAATTTTGCGTAAAGAGACCGTATTAAGCTGTGTGTTAGATGGGATACTGCACGTCGCGATACTTGTTTTTGTGCCCGGATAGGAAGGAGACTTTTGAGGCAATCACACATGTGGTAGTTTAATTGGGATTTCGGAGGGGCACTTTGCTGGGAGATTATTTCGGCTACGGAGGGCATGTCAGCTTCAGGCTAGAAGAGGAGAGGAGGGCTTCTTAAAATGTTTACCAGCATTAGTCACTGATTAAAAGCGTGCAGTAGGTAATTCTGTCGATCCCACCCTCTCCTAACCCTACATTTGATTCAGACATCCCTATGGATTTTGACAAATTGTGCATCTACGGGTGAGCTTAGGCTGGCTGCAGAAGATTGGGAACGTTGATTGAAACGGTCGAGCGGGGAAAAGGTGTAAGTCTTCAGAAAGTAACCCCAAGTACCTATATGACCGTGTTGTTTCAAGGGCGGAGAGGGACAAGAGGTTATTTTCGCTCCGTTAAAAAAGTGAAGTTGGTGCTACCCCACTAACCCCTCCGGTCCTCTCTCACTGTATTTATAGCATCTTGCATTTTTTGCCATGCTAGGCAACGATCGCTACTAAGCGAGAATTCATTGAGAATGGGATTTCTACTTGGTTATGCATCGCGAGACTAGCGAGTAATCAAGTGCAATGGAAGTGATGCTTCGATCCATTATTGAAGCCGACGGCAACCGCTTATGTGGAACATACCAACCAAATATCGAAGTAAGCATATATTTCTTGCTGAACTTCTAGGGCCGTGGCAAGTCGAGAACGTTAGACGCATGCTGCGTGTATATGATACATGGACGCAATGAAACATAGTGTGTGAAAGATGATTAAAATAGTCGAACGCGCCTGTACAAACGCCATGTCTTGTGTTTATGGCTAGCCACGACCTCTACAAAATCGTTATCAGATTTACTGCAAAAACAAAAGAAATCGAGAAATGCAACATATGGCTGTTGCCTTCACTTAACTATAAAAAGAGCTGAAAGTGCTTTCTGCAAAGCAATTGCAAAATTTTGCGAAGTGATTGCAAAAAAAAAGTCGTTTATTTTTTTCTCACAATATTTTGCTCAATGCTTGAGCTAGTGAGCTATGAAGATCCCGTGTCCCGACGACGTCTCGTGGCGGAAATCGACATGAATCAATTCTCCGACTTTTCGCTTCTCTCATTCTATTGGCGTAGTTCGCTTCGACTAACCGCAATGGACCTCGGTAGCACACCTTCTCCGCCTGGCTGGATATCACTATCTATAGAATACTCCCTGTGCAAATGTTCATTCTTAATTCTTAATTTTCGCCATCAGTCGCTCGTTCACTACATTTAGGTGCGTTTATTGTTGTTGGGCTCGAAATCAAAACTGATCGAACGTGAACGCTGGTCGTACGTCAGATTCTTTTCAAGGTCATCGTTCTTCAATGTACTATCTGCATGATACGATCGCCGTAAGAGAACAGAAAGCACATGGGCCCACTTTCTCAGCGAATCTTTGACCGCATTTGCGCATCCCTTTCGAAGCTATAAAGAAATGTCGCTGTACGGATCAACACAACCATCACCTCTTGTGCTCAAAACAGCACCTTAATAGGTAAGAGCGCTAAATTCTAATTGCACGGAGCAATGCCGGTCCTTCAGCAGAAAGTCGAAACAGCAACTGAGCTGTTGTTGAAATCGTTCACGAGTGCACGATGAATCCGCCGTTTCGGCCTCAAAAATCCCTCACATTGCAAGCACCAGCCTGTCAACTCTTGGGAGAGGAGGGAGGGGGCAAGGAGAGGGGAAGTGCAGGAGAACGTAGCTGTTTCAAAAGTACAAAACTCTAACAGCTAATGATGGTCCTGTCCCAAACTGTTTTATTCCTTTCTCAGTACAGTAGTCAACCAGAAAAAACAACCGCAACGAAAAAAGGCTAGCTTTCTTGCAGATCAAAGACCTGTGTTGGAGGCCATTTAAAAAGCACAGGCGTCACCAATAGCAGCAGTATTTCGACTTTTTTCCTGCCAGTTCTGGTATACATAACATTTCAGCTGTATGCACAAAGGGTTTTTTTTTTGTGTACTATGAACTGATTGGGAGAAAACTTTACTGATTTAGATTCAGAAGAGGGATTGTTGTTGTTCTGTGTAAAGTTCCATCTATTATTGCTTCTTTGATCACTCCTCATTGAAACTGTTCTCTGAATCAAGTGAAGAAATGATCACTTCATGTGATCATTTCTTCACTTGATCACCTCAATGATCACTTCATGTGATCACTTCATTTGATCTTGTGATCACTTGATCACTTCATGTGATCATCAAATGATCACCTCAATGATCACTTCATTGAAACTGTTCTCTGAAGTGAAGAACCTTTATTGAATCTTCGCATGTGTTTCGGCTGGCACACTACGCGTCATTAATTATAGGCTGATATCTTTGAGTTGTTAACCGACTTTTTGAAGCGCTATCAAAGGTGTATAAAGGCCTCGTCGAAGGAAAACTTGGCAGAGTTTAGCGGACGATAGTCTGCTAAAGAGTAAGCGAGCGAACCACTGTCAGTATCAATGGTGAGATTGCCGTCATCAGAAGGATTCCTTGTCTCACACAAGTATCTATCCATCCGCTGAAGGTGTGTTAGTTTATTTTTTTTTGGTGTCGTCATGCGCTCAAAGTGGAAATTTTTTTTGAAAATGCTAACTTTGGCATGAATCACCTATCATGGGAGATTTTCTGATATATACGCTCGCTTTTTGTTACGTCACTACTCTTTCTAATTCCATTAGAAGGTGCTTATTCCGTTTTATGCTTATTCCGTCTTAAGCTTGCATTGCTTTTTGCTCATTGGCCCGAGCAATCTATATTCGCCCATGTTCCTCTCACTTCTCTTACTTTTATAATAAATATCATCTCCATAGGCACAGTTAGGAGCCTGCTATTGAGCGACAACGTGTTGCCGTCATCAAGCATCTTCTTACTATGGGAGATTAAAAAAAGCCATGACTGAATACTTTGTTTTTTAGTATCACTTACTTCATTTCCCTAACTTAGATACTCAAAAAATTTTTGAGCCATATTTATAGCAGATTTTCTCGAAATTGAGTAATTTACTTAAAAGCTACAACCTCCCTATGCTGTCCTTGCTATCGACATTTTCTTTCAGCTGATCATTTTCATTTAATTAGTAACGAAAGCGAAACTTGCTAATTAGTAAGAATCGCACCATTCATTATGGATCAACGAATGCGATATATGCCATTATCGCGAGTTCGTCGTGCCGAGATTTATTTATGAGGTGCGTGTCAGTTCATTACCAGATTAAAATCACTGAGCATTGACCTTCAAAAAATTCTCACCAACTTTTATGCGCAGCATTGTTCCTATTTATCAGTTTGCAATTCGCTCTCCTCACCTCTCGCTCGGTGTTATGATTGGCGCTTTTATAGTCCCTAAGAAATCCTTAAGTTATCCATGTGATCTCATAATGTATGTATAATGAGCCCCAATGGAATATTCAGAGAGGGACGGTTGTGCTTCCAATATCCTCACGGGGTCCTACAAGAAGAAACTTGCAGTTTTTAATTTAATATTTTTGTTTTCGCAGCAAGAAAATGTTAAATAATTGCAGCTAATGCTACTCATCAGTAAAACTTAAGTACGATTCTCCTCTTTCAGTAAGATTTATCCACTCCGCTTGTTTTTTTCACCGAAGCCCTTCTTTATATTGTTCGTTGAATTTTGCCCCGTTTTCTTCCATAACTCTTCCATGCACCGCCAAACGGGTAGTGCATTGCAAATTTGGAGTATGATTCCATCTATGTAATTGACTGTGCCCATGCAAATTAGCACCTATGCGGAATGTGTAACGCCAACATGAAGGTGAGCGCTTGACCCACCTGTATGTATGAGGCTTTTTGGGTGCAGATTTAAACCCGAAAGAAGTAAAACCAACATTTCAATTCATTATGACTTGTGAATAATCGGTCGTCTAATGGAATGCTTGATATGCTTCAATTTCATTCGTTTTATAATATCTTTAAATTTCATGAAATAACTTTATAACTACAGTGCAGTTGTGTCGCGCAATTATTATGATGTCATGTAATCCACATTTGGGGGGATATATCTATAGCATGAAATTTGAAAAATGCAACCAGTCATTTGATTCTATTTCTATTCTTTTATGTGTACTTTTATTCGTCTGCTTATGAGTGATTGTGAAATGATCTTTAGCTGATCTTAGTCGTTTGCATCGATCGAAAACATGACTCTAGCGGGTCAACTAAATTTCATGAATTTTGTTGACCAGCTGGTTCATGTTATTTTTCGGGTAGCATAACTTTTGACCGAATCATATATATATATATATATTTAAAAGTATACTCTGCTGCGCTAGAGCTTATTAATCAGAGATCACTGAGGCTCAAAAAGCCTTGACACAGTTGAATCTCGGAGTGCATGCAGCCAACGAATATGTTTATAACTCACTACGTTTTTGTGGAGCTGCTCGCGACGCTTTAGAATCTTTAGGCGCTTTATATTACATAGCCCATTTCTGATTAAGTTAACTTGCATTTTCCAGCGAGCCTTCTGAAGACTCATTAATCGGTGAAAGCTGATTATGATGCTT
>JPKZ01001281.1:417461-427473 GCA_000803305.1 Toxocara canis
CTCGGGTTCCATGTGTTAGATGAGAAATGGCTTCTAGGTTTCGTAATCGATAATATCTGGTAAATATCACTGAAATAAAAATATTTTCGTTTGTTTTCCGTTCTAAAGTAGCGTTGTTCTCTCTCTTTCTTTGTACTTGTTCATCTTTGCATCCGATTTTTACTGATCCGACGACGAAGCCACTACGTTCTCTGTTCTGCTGCCAGAAAATGTTTGTCAGAAAGTTTTCTGCTATTGCAAGCACTATCAGTTTCAACTCTCGGTCGTTAATTCGATAAATTTTTGTAAACCTTTCGCCCAATTGTCTCGAACTTTCCAGTTGGTTTTTCTTAAAAAGTTTCTGTTTATCGTAGAGCATGTAACAGAGGCCAAAGTCCTATATCGTTCTCGTTGGAGAAGGAATCGACCTAAGGTTACTAACTAAGTTTTTTTAACTGCGAATTTTGGTTTTATCGGGTTCTATATGCAGTTTTCGATAAATTATTGAAGCGTACCTAGCATACTGACATCCGATTCTTGGAATGGAAAGCTGAAAGATAAGGATAAGTTTTTATGGGGATGAAGAGGAGAAGATGGTTTTGCTGAGGAAAGGCTTTTGCTAGAGTTTAATCGGTATATTCTTTACAAGCCGTTAGCACATGCTAATCATAGCAAACCGTTGTGCTAAACCCTATTAACAAATAGATTCGTTGTGATTATAAATCATATATTTGTTACAATTAGCGTCTGCTACAGACTTTGATCATAAGCGCTTTCAGCCAAGAGCGAACGTAGATCTTGGCGGGGAAATATGCTCTTTTAATGCGAAAGGGGCAAAACTGCGGAAATAAGTGGAAAGAAGATGGACTCTGTATGTTAAGGATTTATTTCAGAAACCTTTGTGTATCACTAAAATAGTAGCATTATTACTTGAAATCGTAAATTGCCCGCAATGCGCAAATAAAACTTTACAATAGCAATGGCAAAAATTGGCGACAATGCCAGCACATTGGAAGGTGTCGACAAATTGTTGTGCAAGCAAGAAATTTTGTAATAATTTTTCTTTTAAAAACCTCTTAATTCGATGCGTGAACCGTCTTCACTCAGTTCAGTTTATGCGTTATATTCATTCACATTGCTATCGGACATTTCTTTCGTTGGCTTCTTATAGCTTATGATTTGTGTCATTTTCTCATCAGTTAGCTCGTTCAATCAGATTACTTGAGCCTTCATATATGGCTTTATGAATGCTTAATCACGATACGAACATTTTCTTTAGCGATCATCTTTATTAGCAATCAACTTTACAACGGTAATTGATACTTCGTAGGAGAGGTGAATAAAGCCGCTCGAATGGGCAACAAAATAAATGATTTATTGCCTGTTGATGGTCGATTTAGCTTTACTATGGGAAATACATTTGTCAAAAACGTCAATCGGTTTATGACCACATCTCCAATGAACAATAGCCATGCAATGAGCTGCGTGCTTCTTCTGTCTGTTTGGGCACCAACAGTGGACTTGATGATTACTTAATTGTTAGAAAAGTTACCCATTGAGTGGGGAAGTTGAGGGGAGGGGGGAGGGGGAAGGCTTGGAGCTATGAAAATTTGTCGTCTATTCCACTTGGTCGTTCGTTGAACACGTCTAGGTGCCGCAATATGAATATGAAGAAAATAGTCCTGATTGGGAGTTCCATTGGTTTTGGATGCAATAGCCACTCAGTGGATAATTTGTCTGTGCAGGTCACTCTATGAAGCTGTCTAGAAGAAATACTCTATACTTTTATATATAACAGCAAAACTGCAATAGACCAGTTTTTATGTTAGGTTTGGTGTGGATGTATCCTATTTTAAAGTATTTTAAGTACTTCGCAGTGCCCATATTTATCTGTTTTGTTTTGTATTCTAATGGCGTTCTACGCGTTGCTTTTGGCCAACCAGAAAGAGTATTTTCGAACTCTGCACTTTGTCCAACGAGATTCTAAGGTTCTTGATGGGTCGACATCAGCGTTACTTATAATTATGATTGTTTGTGAGTTCCCAAATGAGCTCATTTCATGAACTCATTTTCGTGGGTCGGTTGGTTTGAGGGAAGATTACGCCTAGCTGGCAGCTTGATGGGCAATCGCAAAGAAGTAGTCGCTTCGAGTGTACTCCTTCGGACGATTTTCGATCGCATTATCTAAATGGGCAGTGAAATCCACTTTCGGTTGGCCCATTTAGTGGTCGTAAATGTTGTCTTTAAAAGTATGCTTGTCAAAGAAGTTTCATTCGTTTGTCTCTCAAACTACAATTTAATATTCATTTAATGGTGTTGCGTTGCCAGCGGTGTTCGCTTAATCTCTTTGCTGTGGTTTTGTTAATATTAGTTATACAGCAATGAGTTATCATTTATAATAGTATTTAAAAAAAAAAGGAAATCTGCAACTTTTGTCAGATTGTGGTTTCGTAAATAGAGATAATCATCTCGAGGTTTGAGCTGAAAAAAAAAAGATTTTATTGTGCGACATTTCGACCGTTTAAACCCATATGCCTGATAGCATCGTGGAAATCTGCAACTGTTGTCAAATTGTGGTTTCGTAAATAGAGATAATCATCTCGAGGTTTGAGCTGAAAAAAGATTTTATTGTGCGACATTTCGACCGTTTAAACCCATATGCCTGATAGCATCGTTGCTGTGGGAACAACATAGTCAGCAAAGAAACTAAACTACGAACGAATAGTGGCAACAAGCGCACGTAACGAAAACGACATGCATAATGTGCGTACTAAATGGCGAACATCAATATCTTAAAAAAATAAATTAAATTGAAGTAAACAAGTTTGTTTAAGTTGGAACTGACCAAACTCTAATGAAATATAAACGTGTGAAAGTCGGATTGGTTAATGATCATAATGGATTTGAAGTGCACAGCTGTGTTAAGGGCGTAATGAGTGGAAATGTTACATAGTAAAAGTTAGCACTTTTGTTAACAAGTGTAATAGCAAATACATTTGTATTGCTAACACATATAGCACAACGTCTTCTCCTTTTTTTAATTGTCATTCGCCTATTTCGATTGCTATTGAGAGTTATTTGCTGAAGTGTATTGACGACCGTAACAAGGCTCTATCTGTGTGCATGTTGTCTATTATTTTAGTTGTAGAAACAAATGAACTCGCATTGTTGAAATGTGCGTTAAATTTGTTAGCTATAATGCTGAGTTCATAATCGATAATATAGCATTATATTTTATAGCATTAAATCTGTTATCTCACAGCCTCATTAAGTTTTTATAACGAATAGTTCATTCGTTGCAGTTGACTTATCCCTTTATACGATCAGTGTTGGATGTTGGTTAACGAGCACAGAGTCAGTGATCACAAATACTCAAAGCGTTGAATTCACATTTGTGTCGTTTGTGCGTTTTGTTACGCATTGCTTGCAAACCGCATTCTGCAGAGCGAATCCAAGAAATCGAATGAGTCACATTTAGAGTAATGCGAGCCGAGCGAGCACGTGCTAGTTAACTGCTTTCGGCGAAAGACTATTTGCGGATAGCACACCACTCTTTTTAACTTTACTTAACATCGACTGCTGGTTTTCGCCGCTTGTTTTCTTTCATACCAATTTCTGTTGATTCCTGGATACTTTCGGCTTCTGAGTCTGTTTTTTGACGTCTAGCAATCGTTTTGAAAATATGCTGAGTGTGGGCGTCGATGAGGTATGAAAACTGAAGGGGGAGGGGAGGGGGGGAGAGAATAAGGTCCATATCACCAAAAAGTACTTTAAACTCGGTGTTTAAAAGCTGTAGCATTTGTGAATCTATCATGAATTGAATATTTAAAAGCGAGCTAGAATAAACTGTGTGGAAAACCTTGAAAAGCAAGCAATCGTAGGTGTAAGGAATGACAACGCTAGCTTCAAATGTTCAGTTTTTCGTGTTGTCTTCAACTTTTTGTTGCTTTCGCGTTCGCGTTCATGTGATTTTTGGTGATCCTTTCGCACCCGCCCATACCTTGCTGCTTCGGCGTTGCCTATGCTGAAGCACATTGACGTGTACCTCCATTTCTAAAATTACATGGTCTGAATGCTGATCGACGTAAATTAAATCTTGGTGGGGCGTATGGCAAGCTGAGATTCGAGGGCGAACATGTGTAGTTTCGTCTAGCAGTTTTGTAATGGGGGCTGATATGTCTAAGAAAGAGCGAGAGACAGAGGACGGCGTCACGTGTCTTTCTTCCTAAGATTCTCCGCTGTCGCACTGCCTGACTGGTTTGGTTCATGGCCGACAATTTATCCCGGGGTTCTCGTCGGAACGTTCTTCAATTCCTTCGGGATCGGATCCTCTCCTCATTGAGAATCGTCTCATGCGTTAGAATTCGCAGATGAGAAGAGTGATGCTGCGCAGACGCAGTTTTTCTTTGTTTATGCGCTTCGATGCGTTCTATGAAGACAATGCGCCAAACTGTTCGTGCAGCAATGGCCTTCGTTTATGGACGACAATTAGGCATTTATTATTCTTCCCTTGCATTCATTCATGCATCATCCGTCATTGCTCGCCGTTGCCAATAAAGAGCGCAAATACAAGAGTGACCTAAACACTAGCACTGTATGTCCCTTTATTAGATGTACACATGTTGCAATTTCTTGCGTATGCGTATAGAGGGCTCATCATAAATACGTTGACCAATTTTAGTAAACCATAACTTTAGACTAAGTAAGGAGAATCCTAACCATTAAAAATTCTATTGCATGAAAACTGGCAGTAACAGCAACGCACAGCAAGGCATATCAATTTGCATCCGTTGGACCACCACTTGTATTAATACACCTTTTGCGATCGAACGAGTACAGCCTGACTTACACACTGCCACACGCCAACACTGCTTCCACACAAAACGACTTATATCGTTTTCTCTAGTTCGTTACAGCGCGACGTTTATTACCGTATACGATATCCGCGACAAAACCATATTATAAAAAACCTGCCGCAATGAGATCAGCCAGTTAGGACAATTATCGCCCAGATATTTTCTCACAGAAGCGAAATAATGCGCGAATGTCCCATTTTTGCTTCAGTAACCGCAAACAAGACTCTCCACAACAGTTCCCCGAAGAGAGAAAGGGCCAACGAGTCGCCGTGTAGATATTGCTGCTGCCGTTGGAGTAACTGCAGCACTATTGATTTGGCGATTAGTTCTTATTTGGGAGTTTGTTCGAGAGTAGTACACTGCATTGTGCAAGTTAAAATATCCATTTGATATAAACATCGCATCATCACTCCAAACACTCTCGTCAACGTCAACTTCACTGTTTTCAATTTTTGATAACATCACTTCGCAACATTCATTTCTCATATCAAATTCGCCATCAGCCAAACCGTGCAGCAGCTGTGGGCGAAACGGCTTAAGTCCTACTACACGAACTATATGGTGGGCGCTTGCGCTTGATATGTTCAGCTGTCGAGATAAGCGTCTAACGAACATCTCGGGACTGTTTTCAACGATTTCCAACATCCTTCTCTTTCTGTGCTCACATCCACTACTCCGTGGTGCACCGCTACAAGTGATACCACGAAAAGTTCCACTTTCCTCGAAAACACGCAATTTTTTTCATTGCTTTTCTGTTGGATGGTGGTGTCGAGAATATTTCTAAACGAGAACATCACTGCGCTTCTGCGTACGAGAGGGTATTTGTAGTACAAAAAAAGAAAACAACAGAAGCTTGATAGCACAGAATTAAATAAAAATAACAGCTTTTGCCCGGTGGATCAGCTCATTTCAAGTATCTGTATCCTTGGAGACGCTTTTCCATTTGAATATGTTATTTCGAATATGTGTGCTTATGCTTAACGCCGCTAATAGTTAATCATTTATGAAACTGATCCTTTACGTTTTTCTATTTTTTGGGATTTTCTTATCAGCAGTATCTTCGCATCTTTAAAATTATATTAACTCTTGCAAGATCCATGTTTACACTACTTGAAGCTGCACTAATTAGTCTCTTCAACGAGGCAGTCCTCATAGCTGGCGGTTACGGATGCAGAATGTTCCCTATCTGTATTCAGTTACAAGTCGCGATAGAATTAGGTCAGTTGACTTGTATTGATGGTATCATTTTTTGATCGATGGCATTTAAGCCAATCTGCAGCATCAGCTATTTGTGAGAGTGTCTTTGAAAGTTTCTTCCATCTATACTGCTATACCAAATTTTTATGGTGAAGGCTTAATCAGTCTAAGATGTTTTATGCGCCACATCTTCCGTTTTTAGGATGTTGCCAAAAGAAGAACTACCCGGTTCGTGAGTCGAAACCACCTTCTGTATCATCCTCTTGCTTCCCAGTGCCAAAATTGGCATACGCCAGTAGTTCTTGTTTTACGTGTTGCGCCTCCGAATTCGTTCGTTGGGAGGATTTAAACATCCAGTGTCATTTCCATACATCATTACGCGATAGGGATTATTGGAAAAACTTCTCGAGAAATATTGAACCGTAGCGAATTCGTTTGTGTTTATTTTTCTGAAAAGTGCGATATGGTTATTGTGGTGAAACAAAAAAAAATTGCACACGATGCATCATCGTCTTCTAACTCAACGTTGCTCTAAATGATTATTTTCTCGTTATTTTATCGATTGTCCGCCACATGCAGGGTAATATGTTCGAATAAATCTACCGCAAAGGTAAACATTACCAGTTGAATAGGTACGGTTGCCATCAAATCGAACGTTTCATTGTTTGTTTTTTCACTTTGGAAACCATGCATACCCCTTCTTGAAGACAGTGATCACGGCGAAATCCACCACAAAAATTTCTTTTCTAGATGTTTAAAGGAATGAAGAAACGCTTCTTGTCATATTGGTATCTGTATAAACGAATTTCATACGTAGGACCATCTCATGAAGGCCTAGCGTTGCAGAGAGATAAGAAGGCTATATCGTAAACAAATAACAATGAGGTGATTGTATGAGAAATTTTCGAAACATCTAAATAAGTATAGGCTCATCTGACTTCTGAAAAGTAGATTCGTTTGATCCCTGCGACGCTTGATGTCGTTATGTCATTGAGAATCATTTCCTCTGTGCTTGATTATTAAAGATACGAAGTTGCACACAGTGATTGATAACGGCATCACTGTCACTTTTAAGTGAGTATCGCGACTGGTTAGCTTGCATAGTTGCTAAGCTCTTAACTGCCAACAATAGTGACGTTTTCAAGTGACGAGTGAGATGTTTGGTTGACGTGAGAAGGGCACATATGTGCCGCTTCTTAACGGAGTGTCTTTGAAAGCTAAGAAAATGCGGACGGTCGGAGAACTGCGTCTGCTTATGATCATTTCGTCTTCATTTTTCTGCTAACGTCATTCATTGTTAGTCGCCCTCCCTTCCCCCCCCCCTTTTTTTTTAAAACATTCCTATTTTTTTCATATTCATATTATGTGCAACCAATCGATTGAGTACCATTGTTGAAGATGATCGAGAAGTCGAAATATCTTCAAATATGTGCCGCTTCTTAACGGAGTGTCTTTGAAAGCTAAGAAAATGCGGACGGTCGGAGATTATGATCATTTCGTCTTCATTTTTCAGCTAACGTCATTCATTGTTAGTCGCCCTCCCTTCCCCCCCTTTTTTTAAAACATTCCTATTTTTTTCATATTCATATTATGTGCAACCAATCGATTGAGTACCATTGTTGAAGATGATCGAGAAGTCGAAATATCTTCAAAGAAACTAGAGGAAGAAGGACCGGCATGAGTTGGTTTAAGAATGTAAATTGTGATATTATGACGAAGAGAGCAAGTTGTCGTTTTCATTCACGAATGGTCGACGCCGTCCTCTTTCGTGTTTGGAAAGAGGGCAAAGCCGGCCATCTGTAATCGAAGCGTGTGCAGATCATGCAAAATTGGTAAAATTATTGCGAAATGCGCTCGAGCTGTTCCGCATTGCGAGGCGGTCGTCGTTCCGTCTCTACCTGCTCTGTTCTTGTCCCTTCTCTTTCGCTTAATTATGTTGCTAATATCATCTAATGCCAACCAGATAACTTGCTGTCTTTCTAAGAGGTGGTATATTGTTTATTGTTTAATCGATGATATATTGTTTAGCTAATCATGAAGCGTACCGCAAAATAGCTCAGTGTTAACACAATATAACGAATGCGGTAGAAATAGGCTGGCGATGTAGATTTTTGTGATTTCGTCTACTTTATCGTTCGCTTGAGATTTCCTTAAACCTTTAAGTCTTTAAGTGATCTATTCTTCTTCCGAACATCTTGAAAGCTGTGTTTATTCGAATGCGCATTTCATCAAGAGTTCAAAAGGCAACCTATCTTTTAAAAGAGCGGTACTTATATGGAAAGGCGTGTTTATGAAGCTTCGCTAAAATCGTTTTTTCTTCCCAAAGACGGGATTCCATTCATAAACAAATTTTTAAAATATATCATTCTCTGTCGCGTGGATGTCGTGGATGTCGGAACATATGTGGATGTCGCGAAAAACTTTTCGCTTCCACTTTATGTGTACGTGTTTTTTTTTAATGTGCATCAGTAGCATTATTGTTTGATATTCTTTTGTATGGAACTACGAAACTGAAGCATTGCAATCCATCAGACTAACCGGTTTCTTAAACTGTCCCCAAATAATTATTTTATCTGGTCCAGCCATTTGTACAATTCATCCATTGAAGGTCCGCTTTTATGCTTCGCGACCACATTGTAAAATGCTTGCGAGCCTGTATACTTTCAAGTACGTATGAATCCCTTTGGACGGACGGACTGCTGGGAAAATGATTGTAGCGTGGAAAAAGATACGCCTTTCAGCACCTATCCTTGATTACACTTTTATCATCATCATATTCACTAAACAAAGCAAGTATTCATGGCAGATAGACAAATGGTCTAATTCACGAGTGCTTTCTATTGAATAGTTACTTAGTATTTTAAATTTTTTAGGTAAATTTGTGTTATATTCATGTCGCCGTTTTGATATATTCTCCGAAGATATCACGCTTTTATAAAGAAGTGATCTTATTTGCGTTGCTTGTTGAGGATAAATGGAGATGTTTACAGTCAGGCCAAATCGTCGTTGTTTGTGGAGTGAGTCATAGCATTAAAGCATCCTGTTGCTTGATTTTGCAGCTTTATTCCCTCTTCATCTAAACAATTCCCATTATTTTACGCAACTATGATTTAACAGTAAATTTAATCGAATCAAAATGGTATTCGATTTTTGATGCTTAGCTGTGTTGAAAAGATGATTTTTTTGTAATGCCCTTACAATTTGTCCTCATCACTTCGCTGCACAAAGCAAGTGCTAGTAGCAGTAGCCAGATGGTCTAATTGAAGAGAGCTTTCATTTAACTAATTATTTGTTATTATGAATCGTATAAAACCCCATGCTATTTTAATTCGCAATGTTCAAGTATTGTGTGTCAAGTCGTAGATCAAACGCATATGTGGATGTCGCGAAAAACTTTTCGCTTCCACTTTATGTGTACGTGTTTTTTTTTTAATGTGCATCAGTAGCATTATTGTTTGATATTCTTTTGTATGGAACTACGAAACTGAAGCATTGCAATCCATCAGACTAACCGGTTTCTTAAACTGTCCCCAAATAATTATTTTATCTGGTCCAGCCATTTGTACAATTCATCCATTGAAGGTCCGCTTTTATGCTTCGCGACCACATTGTAAAATGCTTGCGAGCCTGTATACTTTCAAGTACGTATGAATCCCTTTGGACGGACGGACTGCTGGGAAAATGATTGAAGGTGGTGAAATTCGGGTTTGGATTACACTTATCACATTAACTTCAGTGGTTGCTCAGTTAAAATTGCCAAAAGAGCCAAACACATACGTACGCACGCGGTGATTCACTTAGGCGTACTATGTTTTGCAGATGGATTTTGCCAAGACGCTTAAGAACTTTTACGCTTATCACAATTCTTAATCAGTTTTTAAAATACATCTTGATGTGTGCATTCGGTTGTACATTTCTGTTTATTAAGTGCTGTGACAAATTTGAGCTTGTACGGCGCCTAGCGACTTTATATATTTACC
>JPKZ01001281.1:427561-439166 GCA_000803305.1 Toxocara canis
GTGTACACATATGTATACTTATATATTTATATAAAACACATGTCCTATCTGTCAGTCCAGTATTTTCAACCCAGAAGCCCTTAAGTCCAACTTATTTAAAATAGATAAGTATAATCTGCACCCAACATCGACTTCCCAAACCCAATTTTCATCATCGGAATCAGAGACAGCTAAAGGTCGCACAGAGGTTTTGCGCACTCTGAAATCGTTCCAGCTGCGTTTTCTACTATCAGCTTGTAAGAAAATGAATGCTTTTGTGGAAGAGGGAAAATGAGTTTATTGAACATACCAGAAAACAAATTTCGTTTGGAAACGAGTAAGGAAGGATAACAACGTAAAAGCCTAAAAAGATATTCAAAGGATAAAGATAAAAAATGGTATGCTCAAACGCTGTTAATCTTACAAATGTTCTCGTTTTCTTGCTATTCTTGCTGGTCTTGCTAGTCGTCTTATATGTCTTAGACCGACAACTATCTAGCAGCGTTTCCGAATGTCTTGCGAGAGACGGAAGTGACGATGTTTAGGGTAGGATTTGCATTACAGGATGGGATCTCTCTGATCGTTCGGGTCGCTTAAAATACTAATACATTTTTTATTTGTTGCCTTTTTTTCTATTAAATCGGCTTTTCTGGCTGATGGAATTGACTTTGTTATGCAGTATGAGTGCATTTAGTCATTACGTCTTTACGTAAATGTTCGTTCGCTATGTGTTCGTTCTTTGAACGATATGTCTCATCTTATCAGCAGTAAACCAGATGTACGTTGTTTGTTCTTCCCAACTCTTGCGACTGTGGAGTGAGTCGAGAGCGGTAAACACGAGTGAACTGATAAATTTCCTTGTTAGCTTAGATGCTTTAGTACGACGCAGTTACCAGAGGGCTCTTTATAGCTCCATCCCACGCGAACAATTCCTATAGACAATTCGATTTCTGAAGCGCACTAATTAGTAAAATGGTTGACGCGATCGGCAGCTTGGCCATTCCGCTTTTATGTAACGGGAAGTTGACTGGTAGTAGCTAACTGTCAGTGATACTGTTTGTGTTTCACACTATTTTTTTTTTCAGAAAATGACGAGATTTGTTGTATCGCCTTTACTATCCTGTAGCGTGGAAAAAGATACGCCTTTCAGCACCTATCCTTGATTACACTTTTATCATCATCATATTCACTAAACAAAGCAAGTATTCATGGCAGATAGACAAATGGTCTAATTCACGAGTGCTTTCTATTGAATAGTTACTTAGTATTTTAAGTTTTTTAGGTATATTTGTGTTATATTCATGTCGCCGTTTTGATATATTCTCCGAAGATATCACGCTTTTATAAAGAAGTGATCTTATTTGCGTTGCTTGTTGAGGATAAATGGAGATGTTTACAGTCAGGCCAAATCGTCGTTGTTTGTGGAGTGAGTCATAGCATTAAAGCATCCTGTTGCTTGATTTTGCAGCTTTATTCCCTCTTCATCTAAACAATTCCCATTATTTTACGCAACTATGATTTAACAGTAAATTTAATCGAATCAAAATGGTATTCGATTTTTGATGCTTAGCTGTGTTGAAAAGATGATTTTTTTGTAATGCCCTTACAATTTGTCCTCATCACGTCGCTACACAAAGCAAGTGCTAGTAGCAGTAGCCAGATGGTCTAATTGAAGAGAGCTTTCATTTAACTAATTATTTGTTATTATGAATCGTATAAAACCCCATGCTATTTTAATTCGCAATGTTCAAGTATTGTGTGTCAAGTCGTAGATCAAACGCAAGAGTTATTTGAGAGTTTTTTGCAAAGAAAGGCGATTTTTTAACTCTTGCTAATTTTTTAAGAAACACTTTACCATATTTGAAGCATTTTTACCCACCCCCACCTGCCTTTCACGTGGTGTCAAATGTGAAAAGATTTCTTATCTCATAAACGAGAATATCCAATAATTTTTAAAACGAAAACCAACTTGCATTGGGCATGGATCCGTTTTGTTTTACTGGAATTGTCATCCGACTGACTCTTACTTTTCTTTTCTTCTGTTTTTTTCGTCGGCTTTTTTCTCATCTTTTTAGCGGTTTTCGCTTTCTGAATCTCGCATCTCTTTTTCACCCGATTGGTCAATTTATTTTCTGATTCTATTTGTTGAACGTTTGTCTATACCAAATCGTCTTAACCTTCGTATCGAACCGAGGCATTGATAACGTTGGAAGGAACTGGTAACGAATGGCAAAAAAATGTGGTAACTTTAACTTCCTCGTCCGGTATCTCTTATTCGACAAAATATTGTCTTTGAACAACCTGCTCGTATGCAAAGATGAAATATATATCCCTTCAGAAATCGAACTTTTCGTGTAGTTCGCGATATGGCTCGACCCGTAGAATGTGCGAAACGTGATTGTCCATATGCGTCTGTATATGTCTGTGTTTGTCTGTCTGCCCAATGCGTTGAACTCTCTCTGTTTCGGCTTAAAAAAATCTACAGACATAAGATCAGCGCTGTCGATCTGATGTTGTTGGTGTACGTTTTAGAAATCGTTTTACAATTGCTGCTGCGTCTGATGGAGCGTTATGGGAATCGTTGTTTTGGTGCTCAATTTAATGCACAGTTCGGCTTGCTAATCCCTTCTCCTACTCTCCTTCTATCTCTCCCTTTCCTTCTCCCGCCGCCTGCTCAGCTTCTCGGCTCCTGAATTTGAGTTGCATTCCCTTCCGAGTCCATTTCCTCAATTCTGAGTTTTCTTTTTCTATCATTTATCACTTCTGACTTCCTTAACTTTTTTGTCGAGCGAGTTGTCTTCAATTTTTTCCTTCTCCCTTATTATCTCTCTTCACACTTTTTTCAACGTTTTTTCTCGATCAAGTTCGACTTCGGTTCGAAATCGAGCTTGCACTTACCATCCGTCCTCCCCACTAAATGGGGTGCTCATCATTTTTTGTATCTTGTATTCTTCCGAACTATGACAGCTGGATGTGGGCTTTCGCACGTAGACAGTTTCGTCGTCGTTAAAGCGGCGAAACTGATAGAAATAATCACTGTTTCAGTGGGGTGTTGTCATGGAGAAGAAATTGCTGGCACTGCTAATCATTAGTTAGTAGTAGCGCTATGATGGTTGTCTTGCTTAAAGTTAGGTAACTTATTAGTTAACTTATTTCGTTGGTCTGAAGGTGTCTGGTACATAGCTCCACCACCTTCTCAAAAGCTGATCAAAGCAGAAGGCCATGACATTCAGTTGAAGGGAATACAATAATTTATTGTATTAGAATCAAGCTGCAAAGTATAAGTTTAGTGAATGAGCCATGAATGAATGCCTAGCAATGTCCGTAATCATAGAGAGGCGTGCCGAGTATTAATGCCTCAGCGGGCAAACAGCTCTCTTTTACGTCCGTCGATGTTTGCGTAGTGCATTCGCAGGGTTCACGAATCGTCGTTCGTTCGTTCGTTATTGGCCGGCTGATCGATTTGCTCGGTTGAGTTCGACCTTTGGTGTGCTATTAGATTTTGAAGTCTCCTTCGTAAGGCGTACGTTTCGATTCTTTCATTCATTTGCCGTGCCATACATGGATAACCACTTTTGCATTCCCGTCCCTTTCTCTCCTAAATGAATGATAGTACAAAAATTTGGGTGATCCACAACCATCAGATCACTAAGCGCTCAGTGACTTGAAAATTTTTGAACGCAAATCGATTAAACGCGTAAAATGTTCGTTAATATTCCAAACATCCGCGAGCGGGACCTTCGAATCCACTATGCAACATTTTCTCTCTCTTTCTCTCACAGATATTAGCGTTTTCACTTTGAGCCTGAAGACACTTCACCATTTATTTGTTGCACTTTAGGGGTGCTGAGAATGATGGCAAACAAGGAAGATTATTGGTAAGCGCAATCATTAAAGTCATTTTGCTTCGCCGAATCGGTGAAAATTGCGGATGATATGCTGTAACTGTGAGTTGTTCGGCAATGGACCTTACACACTGCTATTGCTTATGAACTACTGGTACACAGCCGTAAATATTCTTACAGCGATTGCAGTGAAAAACGTGATTTTATTTTCTCGATAGGCGATAAACTTTCGCACGGACGGTTTCGAGTTCATTCGGATTACTCTTTGTCATTGATGATATTCAAGTGTGGAAGTTAATTATTGCTGAGTAATGATGCTAAGTAAATCCAGAGCTCTAAAAATAGAAAGAAAAACGAGCTTATTTATTGTCGACTATATCTCGTTAGTTGTTGCTTTCAGTTACTTTTAATGCTGTTCTAAAATTGCATGTAACCGATTCAGGGTTATTGAGCGCATCGACAGAGGAGTCTACCATTCCGATCTCCAGCATGCTCCTTTACATGCATGATGTATTTCATTGGCATTCATTTATTTCGCTTTAATCTTTTTCTGTTTACATTGCAACACCAAGCTATTGTTCATCGCGAAGCTGAAAGCCGTCAGTCTTTTCTTTTGCGGGCTGCAGTCAGTTCAGTCAGCATTCGCATGACAACACTAAAATGTTTCATTCGCGTCATTTGCAGTTTTCATGGCCAACGCTGATAATGCATGTCACTCCAGTAGGTTTCAATGGGTATTGGTATATCAGCTTTTGAAAAATAAGTGAGAATGCCCGCCAAGGAGCCAGCGCAATAACCATGTCGGCAGTTTTTTCCACGAAACCAACCGGTTTCACAAATTGCCATTAAGTGATATTAACGAATTCATATGTTCGCTTAGCCGACCATCGCATATCATCCGTCATGTTCTTTCTAACGAGCATCTATGCAATTCATGAACCAGTAGTGGCCATCCCGTTTCGAAAACTATTCCTTATGAAAACTCTATACGAAAAGAAACTCATTGGTAGGAAGATATTTTAGGAGTGCTGTAATTTGATGCGAGGGGGAGGGGGGGGGGGAGGTGTTGAGAACGATGCTCACAGAAGTATGACCGTCTAGGTGGAGATCAACGTCGTTTGCGGAAGTTGCGTTGCCAACACGAAATCTGTGGAGAACTATTCCAATTTATATGATCGTCATATTTCTTGGTTCAATGATGAAAACACACAAAATCATTTACTAATCTCTCAGAATCGGCATTCATTCCTCTCGTTACTAAAATTGGCCGATAAAAATGTCAAACGTTGAATGGCATTGGCGCAAAAAAGAAAAAGGAAAAGCAGCAGTGCTAGCTTTGAAGGCACCTATGAGAAATTGTTCACAGCTTTTTTTGTCAGGGTACATGTTTAATCACTTTTTTCTGTCCACACTGATCTTCGATGCATTTGTTTTTTTTTGGCTCAAGACGGCTGTACATTCTAGCCGTCTAGTGGTTCACTTTCTCTATTATCGCGTAAATACTTCAGTATTGCTTCAAATTCGACCTGATGAATTTTTGACTTGGCATTTATGATTTTCCCAGTAGTGTAAAGTTACTACTGGAAATTTTATATAATTTCAATTTTTATAAAATTATAAAATTTTATATAATTTTATATAAAATTTAGGCGAAAACTTCTTGCTCGATACGTTTGGTTGAATTTTTGTTCTCATCGAATTGAATTGTTCTTTTTTTCTTTTTCACAATAATATTTTTTGCTTAATATTTTTAGTCACAATTTTTGCTTAATAATCGCAACAATATTTTTAGTATGCTTAATAAATCTTTCCTACCATCGATGAATGAATGAGTGACTAGTCAGTCTGGTATTACTGCTTTAGGGCTCATCGATATCGTCGTATTGTAAGTGGTTAAGAAGTAAGTCAAACAACTCAGTATGCTTTATCATTATAAGCTGATTATTGTTGATGTTGTTTCTTGTTATAGCCGAAGCGATTTTTTTTTGTGTGTTTTTTGTTCGTTTCAGATACAGACTTGCTCAAAACGCACTGATGGTGCACCTTGCTGCATTCTATGAGCACCGCAAAATTTTGTGATTCCTAGTCTTCTCATCTTTATGTGGAAGTGCCGAAGCTGTATTTCCAAACATACTCTATACCCTCGAGGTGACTGAAAATCCCTTTGACATTAAAGAAAATCATGTTTAGGAAGTGTAACGAATGGTTCTAAGAGGTATAAAGGCTGATGTTAAACTCATTTGCGTTGAGAAGATAGGCGATTTTTATTTTTCGAACTTTTCGGTCGATTTTCCAACGAGAACGGTGATCATCCGTTTGAGGTAATTCGATAATCAAAAACGGAGCTAAAGAGAAGTTGTAATGATTAGCTATGTCTAGTAAGTCAACTTTTCTTAAAGCACTACAATCTTTAGAAAAACAGAGGAGCTTCTTTCTTACAAACGAAATAAACAGCGATAAGAACGCTACGTTTATATTGTCTTTCAGTTCAAGAGGTTTTTGCCGTTACGTTTGACGTCTTTGAAAAACTCAGCAAAGCTTGCCCAAGTTTGCATGACACATAGAGCCTATGATTGATTGATTGACAGGTATCATAGGCTAAGTAATTTCTATTAAAATGCTCCGTGACAAGTTCTTTTTTTCCTTTTCTTTTTTTGGTGCACCCGATCCAGTAGGCTGTATTCAACACGTTCTCGCAGATAATTGAGCTTTGTCAACACTTCAGAATTCAGCTTGAAAAAAGAAACTGCAATGCTTCAGATGTTTTTAGAGACGAGATCGCCTAACAAATTTTCGAAAATTTTCACCATCAAAGCTTTCTCGATGCAGGCGATTTTCTCGAATAGCGGTCGTAATATATCGATAACGTCAATTTGAATGACACATAGAGCCTACGATTGATTGGTTGAAAGGTATCATAGGCTGTATCTCAACAACTTTATTGCGATGTTTTGGCAGTCATAAAATCAGAATTAAGTTTCGTTCCATCATCCATTGCGCTCGTTATGCCTCACATTCATTATGACATAACAAATAGAAGTGCTAGGTCTTAAGATCAAATGACAAAAAAGGTTTTCGTATTCTCCAGACGACAAATCCCAGTTGCTTCCAATGATGGCAATGATCAGGATGACCTATAAAATTTGTTCTTATAATTGAGCCTAAAACCATTACTGGCACTGTGATGGAAGTCTAAAATAATTGTGATTATAAGAAAAAAAAAAACAAAGAAGCCAAAGGTGAGCCATTACGCTCCTCACGTCAGCCGACCTTGCTTGCAGCACCTCCATGCAAAGTGGTTTCTGGTATGGTTATTCGTCTCCATTGGTTTTGTGTGTGTTCCAAGTTCCATTCTTTCAAATGCGCAGTTGTGAATTGATTTCAGCTTATTTCTTACTCTGAATCGCTGAAAAGGCTTGCCATGACGTCATTTTTTATGTCTTACTGTTATCGTGTGAGGAGTTTAGCTTTTAAATTTGGTCTCCAGAAAATGGAGCCAACTGCACTGCTCTGCATTGTTCAGTTCTACGTTAAGGTATCGAAACGCTATATTTATATACGTTTCGAGCATATGCGCACTAGAGACGAATACGGAATTTCCAGTTTATATTTTTCATATCTCATGTGCCGTATGCTTTTCCACTACCGCTTCTAGTTCTGATGCTCTCATTTAACTGCTAATTTTTTGCCGTGCCGGTTTTCGGCTCTGATTCAGCCGTTTGTTTCCATACGGTGACACTTCAAAAAAAATAAAAAATAAAAAACTACGTTTATAGACGTTGCGCATTTATCTTCGAAGAGAAGACTGCTTGAGCAGGGAGGGAACCCCTGGGACTTTGCAATACATAGCTACAGGTCACATCTATCTACAATTTAGTGATAGACAACGGTCGGTTATTACAGAGCGCTTCTCTGAGTTGTGAGTTCTTTGTAAAACTTAGCAGCCAATATGAAATACGCTGCGTTCTTCAATAGCGCTTTTTTCTTTTGATCGAATTCACAAATGTTGTATGGATTTGTTGTTGGTGTTATCATATATTATTGAGGATTGCCGAATAAGGAAAGTTTTGCTGACGAAACTAACGTTTTGTCTGCTGTTTTTCCTCGTATTCAGCTAGCCTAGCCCCTAACCCTCCCCCTTCCCCAGTCCACCCCTCCCCCCTTCCTCCTCCTCTCCCGCTCCCCCTGTAGTAACTAATATATGTAAATTTCCTGTTCGTTCATGTTAAAGTGCATTTTCTGGAGCATTAAAAATTTCTTCTTTCGGCGATGTTTTGCACTCCTAGAACATTCCACCTCCCTTTCTTGCATCTGCGTTTTAGTTTGTGATCCGATGCTAGGCGATCAACCAGTCTATGCTCATCACGAATAGCAGAAACTGTGATGGCGTCTACAGCAAAGAACTTTAACATTTTAAATAGACTTTCGGGGTGCTTTGCTTATCATTAGAAATGCTATTAATTGTGTGGCTCGCCGCCGGTTCACAAACTTGGATCCTTGTTTCAATCGAGTAGGAAAACTTCATTTCAGCTTAAACAAAAAGGCTTTGTAGTGAATACTACAATCACATGAGGAGTTTGTTTTTCGTTGGTTCAAAAGGGAATAAAGTTTTACTTGGGTGTAATTCGCTTTATACATCGAAAAAATGTTGGAGTTTGAAGGTCACCGATGTAAGCTTCACTTGTATCAACATTACTTTGCATGAGCATATTAGTGCGATTATAATTGCTCAGCATTGCGTAACTTAAACGTATGTAACAGCTTCTTCAAAATTTTAGAAAGTGAATGTTATTAGTGAAATTTGTCGAGACAACATCCAAGATGGTAAGAGTTATCGAAAACATTTCATTTGCCGTATTTAGAAACTTCACCATTTTCAAAATACGACATTCATAACCGTTGATGGAATTGATTGAACCAAAAAGTTGGATGGGGGAGTGGGGCATTGACTCGAAGTCTTCAGAAAATGAGAGAGCACCGTCAAGGTGATCAATAACGATAGCGATTGTGAGGGCCAGATTGCATATAAACTGTGGAACGTGCGACTGCATGAAAACTATTACAAAAATGTGATACTGCAGGGCGATGACTTCCTGCTTTGTTTTCTTAGGGTTTTTTTTCCTGTAGCATAACATTTTCGGAAATTTTCACATCCTGAAACATGGATGGTCATTATTGTCACTTTATTGCCAGTCGGAGTAGCGAGAACTCTCCGTTCTTTTCTGTTTTTATGACCCTTACTGTACTGCACAAACGCAATGGATGCCTTGCGGAAAGGATGACTAAATAGTAATACGAACGAGCGTGAGTTTATGCTTAGCGGCTAGGCTCAGGTCGAAGTTAAATTTAAACATCTTGCGAGAAGCTCAGGTGAGGACTAATGCTTTTCACTTTTGCGTCAACTCGGTAGAATAGTCGTTTAATTTACTTGACACTGAAGTTATGGAGCATTTCATTTACTTTTTTTTCCCTTCCAGATTTTTTACGCCATACGGGATAAAAGAGATCAGAAAACATAAGGCAGCAGAGATGGCGCTAGTTCGAAAAATATTGTAATGTGGCAGCTAGCAGATTTTTTAAATTCATGCGAGATGGGCGAAGAATAAGGGATCGAAAGAGAAATTTTCGATGGAACTAGGCTAGTTTTGCGACCACCAGTATATGAGCTGTAGAAAGACACATTATACATACTTGTGATTCCAAAGTATAGACGAATTATAAGGGAACGTTGTACGAATAAGAATGAAACAGTACAATTGCTTTAAGTGTTTATTTATAGGGTGTCATTTGTTAACTGCATTAACGTTTTGCACCAATTCGTCTGCGTATCGTAGTACTTTGACCTCAAATTGAGCTTCATCTCTTCCATTCAGTAGAATACGGAGCCAGCCAAATTATATTGCAAAAAAACGCGCATAACAAATATTTGCTTTCAGTACTCTTCTATTCAAAAACTTCTCGAAAGCGACTAACAAACAAACTCTGCTAGTTCATTTTGTCGTTAGGAATCTGAGCGTAAAGTGCTTTGCTTGGCACATACGCATATAATATCTCGTTGAATGCTTAATGTGGTGTTGAAAACACTATTCATACTGTCACATATTGTGTCACATTACTTCGATGATATCCTCGAATATAAATACAAACAAGTGAGCGTTGAAAATACTTCCAGTTACTATTTGCTTCGTCGGTTAGAGTTTTACATGATGTGTAGTTGGCACATACAAATGGTTTTCGATTTCTCTACAATTTTCCTTTAACATATAGCTCTGGAATGACTCAGTTTCTTCCTTATATAACGCACTATTTCGGTATTATACTGCACTGGAAGGGGTGAGCACTAGTGAAGTCGGCCTTGACGCATACGACCGTCTCCGGTATCAATGAAGCCGATTTTCAAGGCCAAAAATATCAAACTTTTTGTGAAAAAAAATGATTATAAGGGCGAAAGTTCCCGCCTCTTTTTATTTCCACTAAAATTCTTACAACCATCCCGACGCCTTAATTTTCTTTTCTAATGGCCGCCGTTGCGGGTATTATATTTCCAAATATCACTGCTATAGTGGATGTGCATTTGCAAAATTTGCCTAAACCTTTCAGCATATTTCTATGCTGCTTTATGTAAGCTGTTGACATTGCACAGTCCATTCTTCTTCTTCATTTTATGATTAACTAAGAGGTCAGTCTTAATTGCTTCAACAAAAAAGTTGTTGTAACCGATAATGTTAAGTAAAGGCGAGCAAAGAACGATTCATCCACACAGATATTACCATCGATCCGATATGAGTGTTTGCCAACGTCCTCATATAGGAGAGGCAAAGTGAAATCTGCTACTTACAAAAAAACGATGCTAATGAATTTTTTAATGCTTTTTTTATATATGTGATTAAAAAAATAAGATATATTGTGAAACAGTTTAGCTCTATTTTTGATTTTTTTTTGGGTCTCTTCTAATGCTTAATTGTTGGTATCAGATAAGGCTGACAATCTTGGAAGATTTACAAATTCAGAAATGGAGCTAAGCAATTCCTCGAGTTTTTTTTGTAAATTTTTCGATGCTGATATTCTTTGTGCAAGAATCGTTCGTTCGCTCTTAGAACCAGCTACTTATAATTCTCCTAAAATGTCTCTTTTTTTTTAAGAATCATTTTTTCATACTCCCAATAAATTTCATTCCTCCTAAACGGTATAACCGTTTATTTGCCGTCGTTCAGCAATATCACTTGTTTTTTTTTTGTAAATTTTTCAGTCTTCCAGATTTCAAAGGGGACAATATTTGCTAAGGGGAGAGATGAAGAAAGATAATTGAGGCAGGTTATATGGTGGTTACGAGAGTGACATCTTAGCATCCAACTGCGCACACTGATTGCTGGTAAATTATGTAGATCAGCGTCGTCAGTTAGCCGCTGATTGCGGAATGGTCGCTAAAACGCTCACTAACATCTGCGGAGTCGATCTTATTCGTGCCTATGTTCTCTCCACAGTCGTTGCAGATACTGGGTGCGGACTGAACAGTGACTTGCGTAGAGTGTGGAATAGTTGGAAGGGATCGAGCTCCTCCCACCAGTCAGGGAATTTCTCCGAATACTGCAAATTTTGGAAGCATTTTTCAAAACTTTTCGATGGTTGCCATCCACAGTAGAACCGAAAGTGATCAGGATAAGCTAAGAAAAGGCCAGTGCTATTTTTTTCAGTTTCCTTCATTTCAAAATTTTTCATTCGTTCCTTGCTGCCATCGGTCATATGCAAAAACCTTTTCGTCCTTCCCCATCCCCCCCCCC
>JPKZ01001281.1:453246-471342 GCA_000803305.1 Toxocara canis
TATTCTATTTTTAAGTGTATATGCTATTTCACTATCTGTAAAGTTCGCAAAATTTTTTCACTCCTTTAAACTTCAAAATGAGTTCGTTATTTCATATTCACGAAATGTTACGTGTTATTCTAAAGAAAGGTAGGTCAGGGATGTGGATATCAAATACCATATATGCCTCATTAATCCGCGGTCGTTCCGAATACGAAATTAAAAAGTGCACTGGCACTTGTTATGAAAAGACAGTCCAAAATTCTCTTAGTTTCCCACTCATTCCGCTTATTCTTGTTGTATTACTGTTTTTGATGACGCTGCTGTATCACACAAATAATATGTATATACGTATATACACAGTGAGAGAGTTATCGCTGCAGTTATGGCAATTACGTAAAGTTGTGTGCTCATCGACTGGTTGTTGCATTCGCATACTGCGTTATAAATTTCGTTCGCAAAAGGGTATAAAACATAAATACCATAAGCCTTGTCCTCTGATTTGTGACTGAGACAGTTTTTAGCTTTCAGTGATTTTAGCCCCCGCGAAAGAGCCACAACAGTCCTGTTATGCGCTTTGGAGAATTTGTTATTTTGCATGGCGCATTGTGGCGAGATCAGGTCTGTGCTATATGGGCGCGTACGTGTGTGTGTGTGTATATATGCCTTTGTCTCTCTTTGTTTGATGGTTTTAACTCGGGAATTACTGAAGCTAGAATTAGGGAATTTGATAGGCAAAATCTACGCTGCGGGATCATCTTCTAAAAACAATTTCTAATCACTTCATCGACTCCGGGGAACGATATATCCCCTTAAATTTGCATGGGAAAACCTTCATTCAGCTTCAGCCTCTCGCTTTTGTCTGATTAATTATTACTCGGTCAGAAAAAAAGCGATTCTTGATAAGGAATTCTACGAACGCTCGAGTGGGGTAAAATTTGTTAAATATTCGTAATTTGCGAGCACTTTCCGAAATGGGCTAGTAGGATGGGGAAGTTGCCAAAGCGCATATCATCCCAATCCCTGATACACATTCCCACTTGTTGTATTCGAGAGAGAATATTCAATAAGCTTGTTGTTATCATCATGGCCTCACATATGGGAATGCTTTCACATTCTTGTCTTGCTTTCTATATTTCTGACTAATATCTGCTCTAGCAAAGAGAGTGCATCAACCGCAAATCTTAGAGGCACTTGTTTATCTCTATTTGTTATTTGTTTTATCGATGGACAGGTGTGTTTGCAGCATTGTTCTCCGTTCTTTGAGTAATTGTTGGCACATGCATCACGCAGCGATCTTGATTTCAAATTTCGTGAAACATGTTTAGAGCTTTACGTTTGTACATAATTAACCATCCCTTTTGTGCATTATTAATTGTGCATGATCATGTTTTCACAGTCGTTTTTTTCATGTACGGCTACAGCCTCCTTTCTTTGCCGAACCATTTCGCAAATTAAGGAAATCGGAGAGAATATCGTTTTATTTACGTCAGTATTCTTAGATGTGATAATTTGCCTAATTAATAAGTTAGTCATTTCTAGCCAGGTGAGTGGTTCGCCAGAAGTCGTGAGTGATGGACGACTCTGAGCCGGGTCCATACGAATTGGCAAGAGGACAACCACCATATGATGACGTGCCGCAGTCACGTCAAAGATCACGAACCATTTTCCGGAAGTAACTTTCATTCTGCTTTTTTGCTTCTCGAAAATCCATGCAGTTATCAAAAAGTTCTCGTGCACCACTTCTCAATATTTTCGGTTACGAATGAGGCGGAAAGAGAGTTCGTTGCGATGTTTGTAGTTTCGGACAGATAATTTGGATTGGCTCAACGTTTCACTTTTCTAAATGCCGCGTTGAATTACACCAAAATTACTTCAAATCGAAGTTGAAATGATATGCATATGAAGTGCTTGCACCTTTTACACAAATCAGTGTGTGTAAAAGGTGCAAGCAGGAGTTGTGTATCGTCGGACTTCATCATGCTTGAATTTTATCCCTTTTGGGCATCTGCTTCGCCGCCATCTACACTAAGATCGTTATGCAGCCAAAATTTTTGTCTACTTTAGTAGCATCTTATACATGAGTTCATTTTAGGACAAGCGATCGTGGGAAGAAAGTAATTGATCAAAGAGTTTCTTCAACCATAAGAGGACGAAGTCATCTGAAATCCCTTCCAAGTGCGATATGCTTCACCGAAAGGGAGGAGGGATGAGGCGACGGGATGGAGGTCCTGCGTTTTGGGCAAATTTAACACCCGTGATGAAATGTGAATTCTCCGGTTGCGTAGAGAACTGACCTAGTCTTACTACTACGTTTTTTGCTCTCTTTGTGCAATGAACTTTTTTTTTAAACTCAGCAAACATTGACCATGAAAAACAAACGGTTCAAGTCAGAAGTGTCTTTGCAGAACGGAAGAGATAAGTGTGATTCTGGTGTACCGTTAGAGCGACAATTATTGCAGATTCGAGCATTTGGTTAAGCATGGTTTTTTGTTGTTGCTGCAGAGGATATTCGGTGCAATTGGCGTCTTTATCGCATCATTCCCATATTTATTTATCTTAGTTACGTTGTGCATTTCGACGATCTCCTATGGTGTCATTTATGTGCGATTTGCGCAACGATTACAGGTCACTTTTAATAATCACTGCTCAATAGCTTTGGCGATTTTTGCATTTGTAAAGCGCATTGTCGTAGGGTTTAATCTCTTGGCATATCGATTTGGCTTAAATAGCATGTGTGATAAACTAAGATTGTTTATATATAATATACATACGTATATATATATATGCATATACACATATATAGATGTATATACATATATATACATAAATATATGTATATATACATATATATCTACTTGTAACAAGTTAATTGCTTAAGTAATACTAAAATTAAAAGCGCTTAAGTTATGCATTGTTGAGGGATGCTTTACAACAATGCGGATTGTTGGTGGCGTGAAAAGGCGTTTGTTTGCTGTATATTTGTAAGGCCGATAGATTCTGTGAAAAATATCGACACGTTATTGCATAAGCTGCATTATTTTTCGGTTTTTTATTTTAATAAAATTGACAATCATATTTGGCAAAGACGTCAAGACCGTTCACCTTACAGCCTCGTGAGGCAATTTCTGTGTATTTTCATTTTCGTAGGTACCATTCTTTTGTGCTTCGCCCATTTTATTATGGGAGAGTTCTAAATAAGATTCAGAACTTTTCCATAATAAAATGCGATTCTAATAACCATTCTAAATGAAAAACCTAAGTAAAAGATTCGATTCGAAAAAAGTTCTTCTTTATTTTGCGTTTTTGGTAGACAGAAAGTGCCTTTTGCACAGTGTGTTATGAAAATGATGAGACTCATAATTTTATTCAACTAGGGTGTGAAATTTCAGGATGGTTTTACATCGACAAATTCACCGTCACGTTACGAAGAGCAAATTAGCTTACAATTTCGAGGTACGAATTGGACGTACACACAACGTTTTGTCGCATTAGTGAGAGCCGGAGATGGCGGTAGTATGCTGAGGCCTGAATTTTTTGATCGTGCTTTACAGGTGAGCCAAATTCTACCTTGATAGACTTATTTTATTGGCTATTTGCTGATTTAAAAAAAACCAAATCCTGGCTTTATTTCCTTTTTTTCGTAATAGATGAAATGTCGTTGATTTGGTCTTAGGTTGGGAAAGGTCGACCTTGTGCAGGATATTTACAGGATCAACTTAGAAGCCGTTAAAGAGTATTATTGCTTGTGATATATATGAAGCGAAATTTTAAGGGAAAGTTCGTGCATTCGGTTGATTAGATGAGTGAAACTATGAATTAGAGATGATTTCGTTTGATGAATGCTTGACACTTTCAAGTCCATCGTTACGTGCCTGCGTTCAAAAAGCATTTGCGTGCTTTCGCGCTACATGTGAACTTTTTTAGCATGGAGCTTTATAGATGTTTACGCTCTTACTAAAATGTCATTAGGATTTAACGAGTTACTTTCCATTATGGCCGCGAACAGATTTAAGCTAAAAGGAAACGATATGGTGTGAATAGGGTGGGGGTTTTTTTTGTTGGAAAAGCGGAGTATTCTCCATCTCAAGTTGACATGATTGGAATTTTATCCATGATTATGGAGCCATTTTTGAACTCTTCGAAACCAGCACTCAATGCTAAATAAATCTTTGGTCGATTATGAGTTCCAGCTGTTGGCAAAGTGAATCGTTTTAGGTGCATAAATTCCTAAGTAAATCCTTCTCTGTGCTTGTCGAAGGGACCGCATTTCGACACGCTGATCTCTGTAAACAGTATTGTGATATAAACAAAGCCCTTTATGTTTTAAAGGTCAGTTTGTTTCTATCTTTGAGCCCGTCGGTCTTATCGTCACTAGCATTCGAGCACCGTTCTTGGATTGATATTGTACATTTAGTGCACTGGATGAGCGATATTGTTCAGCTAACGTTATCGATTCGTCCAATTCGCAAACGCAGATATCTCTTTGGGATCAATCAAGATTTGCTATTTGTAATGATATTTTGAATATATATTGAATTTAAATATATATTTCAGTGCTGATTTTTCGATGATCATTTTCGACGTTTCATTTCTATTGTCATTTTAAATATCTAAACAATTTTGACTTTTCAATAATTGTTGAGTTCATAGCAAATGAAAGATTGTGAATGGTTTAGTGATTTGTTTGTAGGATAGTCAACGAATGATATTGGAGGCACAACGAGCCAACAAACTACCTTTACGAAATGTTATCATTGATCATCCAAAGTCGACTATACATGAGTTCGTTTTCGTTTCGCCTCTCGTGTACCTCTTTTACTTGTTTCCGTTTGTGCTTCTGATTATGATAGTTATTAGATTTTCCACCGAAGTTGAGGTCTAACCAGTGGTCGTCGAAACTGATGCTGAAGGCGGCCTTCGTTTTGCTGTTGTTCAGTAATGGAGAGACCAGTAGTTTTCCACTATTTTTCACCTTATTATATACATAAAAAATTATATGTATATTTGTAAAGAAAAATAATCGGCGAATAAATTTCTGTTTCGAAAAAGCATATGGTTTTTTAAAATACAATGTTATCTGAAGGCTGAATTCCGAGAGGAGAATATCAGTCGGCTTCGAGATTAATCAGTGATACCAGTCGGCGCCGTAGTCCATAACTCGCCACCTTCACAAATGTATTTCCGATTAGGTATTGATTTTAGGAGTATTCTTCATCTAGCCTCTTACTGGGAAAGTTTAGTTCTATGGGCATACCCGCCACCAGCTCACCATCTTTGGAAGGCGAGACGGCCTCGCTTGTGCCATCGGCTTATGCATGGATAGAATCCGGCAAATCCTATATTCTTTATCATTTGGTTCTTATGGAATATTATCCTGGTGGGTAAAAACCTGCTACTATGGTTTTCTAAGTTGTATTCGCCACAGAAGTAACTTATATTCTCTTTTTGTAGGTATCAGTATAGTGTTGCGCAACATTTATTCGGTGTTAGGCGTCGATACGCGATCTATGAGCCAGCATCTCCTGATGGTTTCTCGGGTGAAAACGACTCCAATCCGGATAGTCAGTGGGATCAATCGGTATTGTTTCTTGGCTCATTGAAACACCATAAGAGTGGCATGGAATCGAAGACTGCCGTCGCATTTGGGGTGGCGGCCTGATCAGTGTATGCGACGAAAACATTCGACCTCTCTTGTTAAAGCGAAAGATGAGGACGTTATGTAAGGGCGGTTGCCTAGTGAAATAACATTTACATTGCTTTTGGTGTCTGTCATATTTGTAGCAAGAAATTCCTTAAGAAAGGTTGATTTTTTGTTTAAGTTAACGGTAAGCCGAGTACAGCGGGTGCCATGAAATTCTAAATTTGACCTCGACTTATGTCACATTTGCGATATCCAGAACAGGAGCCTGAATTTAAGGAATGCGTTCCAGAAGAATGAGGCTTCTGTGAACTTTAGCAGGGGTAGTCAAGCGACTAATTTTGAAAAAGGAATTGTATGGAGTGATGCGGACTCCGTTTTTACGGTAGTTTAATATGCTGTTCGCCCAAGTAGATGGTGTAAGTTTTTCGATTTCCCTTCCTTTATTCTTGAATAATTGGATTTCAGCAAAGGTTGCGACTGTCCTCTTCGGATTTGTTCTATAGTAATCGTCTGGAGCATGTGACGATGATTACGCTGCTGTTCTATGCGGAAGCACCGGACGCAAACGTAACGAATATCATAACGCATTGGGAGAATGCGGTATTTGATTGGGCTAAAAATGGTGCCGCTGAGTTCCCGGAGTTGAGCATTGATGTGCTTGGTGATAAGGTACATTTCTAAGTCTGAATTTGGCTTCCATTGATAACATTTGTCGATGAGGTTTTTTCCGATTATACCTTCGTAGCTCTCTTTTCTTTGTCAGTTATCGTAATATTTTTGTCCAATTTGTGCCCGGTCGCTTGGCTTTTCTTCCGAGACTTGTAACTGATAAAAATGCTAATTTACTGCATTAAACTCCGTAATGCCTCAAATGCCTAGAATCATGGGTCAATTGGACATGGGATATACTGAAGAGATAATTTTCTGAATCATGTGAATGCAAGCCGTCCCATCCTGCCTTCATCCCCTTCCCCTTTCCACCATTTTCTAGAAATTTTCGCGCAGGCTTGGCAGATGAAGAGTGTCATCATTACCGCGCCGCATCCCTTGTTGAGCAGCCTCTTTGGGCACCGAGCTCAATGACTGCTTTTTTCTTCTCTTAACGATCGTCTGCACCGTTGCTTGATTCAAATTTGGTTAGAATCGAATAAGACGTCGTCTTCTTGAGGTTCTTGGGCGCGAAATGGTTCGAGGAGGTCTATCACTTATTCCACATTTGTTGGCCGGACTTGGCCTGTCGATAACTTTTGTGATGATATCGGTTATTATATCCTCACTGAAGAGCCGAAGAGTCGACTTCGGCAAGGTGACAGCATTTTCGATTAGCATTAATTCTTATGTAGAACTTTTTCGTTCATGATGATTCTTTGCATGTGTAAAAGTAAGAGGAGAAGAGGATTTCAGTTATGGAATAATCATGGGGACGAAACTCCAAATCTAAATTCGAAAGCGATTTTAAAGTACCAAATGATTCTGTGACAAAATTTGTCAAGTCGGTGTTTGAGGTTTGTGTTCAAGGCGGTTCGTTTATTTATTTATTTTTCAAATAAGGTTTTAATCTTTGCTTTCACAGATCAGTTCAGGAAATTATGAGTTTTCGATTAAGGCTATTAATCAATGACATCGTTAAACGTTACAAGGGCTAAAAATCATCTTAAATAATCATGTTATACATGTGCTTTTTCTCATTTGTTTAGATTACCACATTGAAAAATGTGGATGGTGGCGGTGTTTTTTTTTGCCAAAAGTTGCTATGCGCCTGATTTGAGAATAGTAGCTTTGAAGGTTTTGGTGGTTATTGGAATTATCGTGCCTCCACTGCTGGCCGTTTTCACGACTTTTGGAATAATGGGATTGGCTCACATTGAAATTTATCCAATTCAAATGGTCATTCCTTTCTTGATACTCGCTATCGGTGAGTCGTTTGTCTATTTAAATTTTTATTTATACAACATAAAACCGAGCACTATATTTTTGTACTTTAATATTCGCTAAATTCTTATACCAATCACATACCTTTACCAAAAAGCGGCCGTACCCGATAGGATTTGAGCCTTCATTTTCAATCGTGCTTTGATATCCATTCATGATTTATCGCTCGCGCGACTTTCCTTTGCGCTACGATTCCAGTCAACTGTGCGGTTTCAGTGAATTCCTTCAGAACAATCTATAAAGTGGGATTTTTTTACATGAATAAATTATGCAGAAGAGGATTGTTTATATGATTTAGTGATTTAGTGATTCCAGAGAGATTTTTCGAACCATTCGCATCGCATGCCATCCTTCCCCTTTCTCCACTCCTCTAGGCTTTAATGAGCTGGTAAGCCTGGCGTACATTCTGTAGGATGCGATAAGGTTTATAGAGAGTGCATACTAGAGATTAAAATGGAAATGTTTTACTGCACTCATGTAACCGCTAAGTATGCGCAAATTTGTGGGGGAGAAGGAGAGGAGGGAAGGACGATCTGCCTCTCACGCTCATCAACAATCGAACGGTGAAAGCAATAGACACCTTTTAAGTTTCTCCCCTTCATCTCTAGCTGTGTGCTCATCGATTATTATGTGTGCTCATCGATTATTAATCACATTGTTTAAATGCTGACCAGTGAGCTTTTAAAATAGTATTTCTTACCTTCGTTAAGCTTTTTTTCTTTTTCCTTTCCTATGCGCATTATGCAGGTGTGGATGACGCGTTCTTGATGCTCCATGCATGGAATCGTTTGGCTCCAGCGTATGATCATCTAAATGGTGAAGAGAGATTTCGAATGATTCCCACCATGTTTGGCAAAGTTTTAGAGGAGGTAAGCGTTCCTTCAACTTGTTAATTTATCATTTTCGCTATCGTGGCTACATCAGCTAGGTACCCATAAAAACGTCTGAGTTCTATCGTCGCTTGATTCATGAAGGTGAGTGAGAAGTTCAGCCTTCAGTTTTATTTCAACAATGCTTATCTAAAAGCCAAATCGGTTGTGCAAACAGAGATGACGTGTTCTTGATGCTGCATGCATGGAATGGACATGCTTGTGATGCGAATCTTAGAGCCAAAGTTGTTAATGAAGGAAAGCCAGTTGCACACATGCACAAAACATATGATACGGTGCTCTCAGGAGCGGATCGGACCATACGTCCTGTTTGCTGTCAACTAACTTTGTCTTCTCAGTCACTTGCTAGCTATCGCGGAGGCGAATCGCACCGTAGATATTCGGGGCGTCGAGAGGACTATGGGAGGAATATAACTTTCTCTGTGCATTTTATGCAATCGTAAGGCGCATTAAGACTGTTATGTGAAAATTATCAGGTTGAACGGAAGAGAATGTTGTATTTAGTTATTGAATGTCGAAGTATGAGTTTTGGGTGTAAATGAAACGTTTTGCGAATTAGAATGGTGTTGTCCGTTTCGTCGTCATGTTTCTTCGTTTTTTTTTTGTTCCTTCATATTTGCACATTGTTCCTCATCTGATCGTTTCTGAATTTATTAATTATCCAGATGGTAGGCCATTTCTGTTGTGCCTATCTGTGTGCAGCTATCCGGTAAGTAAAATATGTATGTTCAGAATTATGTAGACTTTATAGGTTATGTTCAGAAAGAAGATCTTCCATTAAAACGACCGAACAAAAATAGTGTAAGGAAACAGAATAAACGTGAGAAGTACGATGTTGTTCGTAGTATACATAATACAGTAGGTTTTGCTTGTGGAAAATTCGGAAACAGTGGTCACGAGAAAAACACTTTCCATATCGAATGTAATTTAGAGAAGAAAAAAAAAAACGCGATTTGATTATTCCTTGAAACGATATGGCTTATAGACTTCAGGCATATTAACTATTGCTGATATATCACTTCTTCGCATGTATTTTGAAGCGTGGGTCTAAAGAAGACAAAAGTATGTTTTCTTATTGCTGAAGTTGTTTTGTAATCGCCAAAAAACCTTGAGTAAAAACGGTCTTGAGTGTTGAAAATTTTCCAGTGTTTTAGGTGTCGACGCTTAAATATATTTCGCTCTCTCCTATAAATTCGAGACTGATTTCCAAAAGTTTGTGAATTTTTATTGATTTTAAGGTGGGTCCTTCGATAACAATAACTTCTTTAACAAATGCGATCGCGTTTGGGATTGGAACCACGGTATCGACACCGGCTATTCAGGTCCGTTTAGAATCACTGCGCTCATTTCTTTCACGCAGTTATTTTGAAAGTTCTATCATCTCATTAGCATGACTTGCTGGAAGCACGTGTTTTTCAATGCCAGTAATCAGTGTGATATCAGTGTGCCCTTTTTTTGTTAGCAACATTTCGCTTCACATTTCCCAATTTGTTTTTGGTATGGATTCCGTATTGTACTGTGGTGCACTGCTTTAGAGCACAAAAATACTTTTTGATACTTTGAAATCGTTGATAACGTTGAACAGTTGAGGAAATGCTTGATATATATTAAATTATGAGAATAATCGCAACTAGGAACTTGAATCATCGACAAAAGTATCGCAAACTGTTAAGACAAAAGTAATGAAGCAAAAAAGGCTCTCTGGAATCATAAATTATTCCGTTCAGCCAACACATTGGGCTTTTTTCATTTATACGTTGAGTCATTTTCATTTAATTAAATACGGTGAAATCGGTTGGTAAAGTAACCGTATTGCTTCGAATAAGGTCTTCGGTCCCGTAAATGCTTTGACCCAATACCGTTTTTCCCAGAAATGTATGAAAACTAGAAATTTGATTGGCTTCATAGTTTTGCAGAAGAAATTAGTTGCATTAAAAAATGATTGATCTTTTTTTCTGTTTTGGGAAAAGTGGACAAATATTTTTAAAATTTCAGCTGTTTTGTATGGCGGCCACCATAGCGATGGTTATGGATTTTATTTTTGAGCTCACACTTTTCGGTGCACTTCTTTCATTAGCGGCTCGTCTTGAACAGGTTTGCCAGGTCGGCCATTTGCTTCCTAAATTGGCCTATTTCATTTTTATTTTCTTCGTTCATCTTGATATGATGGATTTTTCCTCTTGTATTTACGCTTTACCAGTTCTTTTCTTCATTTTCAAATTTACTTGTTCTGAAAGCAAATTGATAATTTTAAATGTTTTGCGGAATTATCATCGAAGTTTTTTCATATGGTCGATAATTTTCCTTTTTTTGTTTGTATACGCTGTGTTAGTTTTAGTTCTTTGTTCATTATAAAATAATGAAGGCGCACTGAATCCTTTTCGAGCCTATCACATGTCCCTACTACTATGAAATTTTCTCAGAATCAGCCTGAACTTGCTACGGGATTCTTTAAAATCTTTCTGTAACCTTTCCCATATTTCATTGGTTTCGTAAATCGAACCAAAAGTTCTAGTAGAAGATTTGTATGACCGATGGTTGAGTGGACGAAGGTGAGGATTTTGTTGTTACCCTTTAGGTTTCGGACATTCATATGCCTTGGCGGCCTTTATAATTCTATTGTGTGCAAAGTGAGCACTCAGAATGCAAGAAGATACATGAAAGGCGTCAAAATAGCACCGGTGAACGAAAACCGTTGGTCAAAATTGTGACACTGTTTTCTCATGATTTTCCAATTTGCGTGACTTCTTTTGGCGATCCGCACACACTTTCCGTACTCAATATAGAAAGCGCTGCCATTGAACCACATAACGAATTGCGCGTTGCACAAAACACTTCCAGCTTATTATCTTCAATGATCGAGAGACATTTTCAGCCGAAATCTCAATCTAGGCAACTGCCAAAACGTTGGGTGCGTCAGAATGAATGTAGCGTGCAGCCACTTTCATAAACATGGCAGCAAATGAATGAAGTTTTGCAATGCTCTTTGTCATTGCATGAGTTATTGAAGAATGTTCGCTTTTTGCAAACTTTTATCAATAGTTCTCTTTAAGGGTGCCATAATGGAATCGAAAAATGAGATATCGACTGCAGGAAACCTCTCATTAAATGTGCAGCAACAATCGAGAAAGAGAAAGGTTTATTTCGTTCTCGTTGCTTGGGTGTCATTTGAGTTTCCGTTTCATTGCTGAGCCACATGAAGCGATGCAAAGATGCAACAGTGTAATTGCACATTGTCTGTTGCCTTCAATCGATGAGTCACCAAAACATTCCTAACGAACGTAGGTGAAATAAAATAATAGAACTGCATCCTCGATGAGCTTCGCGAAACAAGAGATTCGGGAAAAAATTTACTCAATATTTTCATCCAAACTTCCGCTACGATTATTGCTTGAACCTTATCTTTTTCTTGGTACCCTCTAATCACATCGTTTGTTTCGATGGTCCGATAATGGAACGTACTGTGCTTGTGAAAGCCGTGAGCATGCGAGTTGTGACTAGATGACTAGAGCGTTTGTGAGCGAACGTTTACTGCTTCGTGTACACTTTTTCGGAGCATCAATCCATACAGTGGGCAAGCTTGATATTGCTGTTTGGATTGTTCCCTAACGTCAATGGAACGAGAAGTACTTGACCACATGGCAAAGCCGGTGCTGGTTTTAGCCGAATTCCAGAAGGGTATATCGGTACAGTCTGTAGTTGCGGAATGGATTATGCAGTGTTATAGTTTTTAAAACTTATATAAAATTGCTTAAAATTTGATAACGAATTGTCGCTGTATACTTTATATCACAAAGCGCTTCTCCATGAATGGATATGAATATTGATTACTGGAAAATGCGGAAATGAATGTGCTTAATTTCCAGAGTGATTGTTCGGCAAAAACCGCCCTGACATTCATCCGCAATGGGTCGGCGCAAAAGTAAAGATAGATTCTTATTCGCGATGCGATATCTTGTTTTTATGGCTCCAGCTTTTAATGTTTTTTGACCTTTGATGTCTGTATATGTGATTTTAGCTGCTGTTCTTGTTTTGACTTGATCTGTGTACATATAAACTGGTCTGAACGAACAGATTTTAAGGTGTTTTCGAGACTTTTGCGATGTTATTGCCGTCTTTTGACGATGAAGGGTGTACGCATATTCCTCGTAACATTCACTTCGGCGTTCTTTGTGGTCAGTCTGATTGGCACGTTAAAAATTCGTACATATATCAACGCACAAAAGATTATACCATCTGATTCGAGACTTCTTCGAGCTGATGCACTCTTCGAAAAATATCAATGGAAGGTGAGTGCACTCCAAGTGTTATTGAAAGATCGGACTGGGCGTTCTTGTCTTTCTCGTCTCCGTGGGCATCGCTACCCCTTCCACCTCTTCTCTCCCTTCCCATTGCCGCCTTTCACACCAGACCGTTTGCACAGTAGATTCGCATCCAAGGACCGAGATTCGCATTTCGCTTCCTGTCACTGCCGAACAAGAATTCATACCTTTGCAAGAGTCGCTGCTTTGGGAATCCTGTCCAACCATCCTAGCTTATCGACTTGTATTGCTGCATGAGGCCGTCTTTGATGTTTTACCAATTCTATCCGTGTAGTTGACGACAATTGCTTCCTCGTGCGACATTAGGTCCTAATGTTTCACATTAATTATCCACATGCGCTGATCTGTTTAAAAGTCGTGGNCAGCATCAGCGGCTTTCTTTTGACGAAAAGCTGGCGTAATGTGATTGTATGTATGAAGACAGTACGTGTATGCTTACCAAGGAATAGAAGAATGCGATACTTGTATGTAAATTTTGCCTCTTGAACGTTGTTCCCAAGAAATTATTTCAGACAGCATAACAGTTGGCGTATTTTAATTGAGAACTTTATGGAATTATAGTTGCCTTGTTGATTGCACAGTTTTAATTCTTTTTATAATTGAAACGGCTTCCTGGAGTTATTAGGAAGGGTTCTAAATTGTAATTGACCCCTAACTTCTATTAAAAGAATGAATCTTCCGACTGAGATATTTGAAGGGGGGCTCGATTTGTATGATTCGTACTATAGGTTAAAGCGAAATGCTAATGTTATAAAATGGGTAGGATGAGGCCGATTTGAGGACGACGGTATTTTGAAACTGAGATATGTAGAAGTGGAAGGGTATTAGACCTAATCAGTACAGTTATGCAAAGCTAACAATAATTGGAGAAAGGAGTTTGGCCTTTAGTTCATTTTTATGCTTTACCACGGGGATAAGGGCTAGGCTTTGGTTGTACATATCTTTGCAGTGAAAATGACGCTCTTGCTGCAGGAGTACGAGCCATTACAAATCTTCGTAAACAACCCACCCGATATTGGCGATCCGAAAGCATTGGCTGAGCTGAAGTCGATGATTCGAGACTTTGAGACGCTACCACATGCCATCGGGCCCTCAGCAACCATGTTTTGGCTCAATGATTATGAAAAGGTCTACATTGATTTCGATAATGGTCATGACACACAGAACTCTCCTCTTGAATTTGAACAAGTCTCTTCAAAATGCTCTCGAGTCTCGTACTTTTGCCTAACAGTTCTCATTTCTTTGTTTTCGTTTTTCTTCTATTAACCCAAATTATGTGCTAATCGGTCAGCATCTGAAATGCTGCATTGCGTTTGTTCCCTCACTTATCGTTTCCCGAAAATTGGATGGCAAAGAGGTTGCTCATATATATTGAAATAATAATTTAATTGGTGCTTTTTCATTTGCCTTCATAATTGGTGTGCTGTTTGCTTCTCCAAAACAAACGGCGTCATATGGTAGAAAATTTTCGTTGTTTCATTGAAAACAGTATACACTGGAGAAGTGCAAACAATGAGTTGGGTTGTTTTTTTTTCCGGATATACTGATCACTTTTTGATAAACTGATAAGGTAGTTTTGTCCAAAAAATACTATTCAATAACTATTCGCCAGCATTAATTTGGTTTCGGAGTTTTCAAATTCAGTTAATGCTAGCGATTAATAGTTTGCTTAAATTCGTACAATAGCTGTGATTATCATATCATTAGCCAAAGTTCATTTGAGCCTCGTCTATTATTAAAATTTCTTTTGAAAGTACAACATTCATTAGCACTTTTTTTTAAAATCATTTCCGTTCTTCGCGTATCAACGATAGAATTTATAGTTGTGGAAAAACGAGAAAGCATCGCCTTACTCAAAAAAAATGTGTTGATGTATGAACCGGATAGTGCAAGAATACTTGTCCGTTCAAAGAGCATTAAGTTTTCCGATCGCTGCTGTTTTTGTGCGATGGAAGACTACGAAGGCTGTGCTATTTTGCAGATGATGAAAGAAGTGAATGGCTTTACTGGACTATTTGGTATTGAAGTAGATGACTCGTACAATTCGGTGCCTGAGTTTTTGAAAACTTTCGTTGTCTGGAACGAAACGATTAGATGGCATCGTAATGCAGAGTAAGTTAAAAATCGAATTAATTATAAGTGCATCATCGTTCACGAAGCTAGTTCATTATTTATGAGCTTCATTTTACCGAGTCAATTCGCGTTCGAAAGCGATCATTTGGCGGGGTCAAAACTTCCGAAAAGAGGTACGTTGTTTTTATGATTTTACACTAATATAGCTTGTGCGAAATAAAGGAACTATATTCTGCATGTATATGCATATGGCAAGGTGATGGATAGGCATTCATACAGTTTATAACTCGCTTTATTTATGCAAGTGGGTGTTGTATGGTTTTCGTTTCCGTTAAGACGCTTGTTTTTGAGAAGAAAGAAGGTTGATGCTTAGCATTATGAGCTTACCACCGCATCCGTTGCAGACTGCTATTCGCAGATCTTAGTATGATTTTGCGTGGAACTGTTACAGATTATAGGGAGAGGACAAAAAGATCGGAGTCTGGGGAACTCAAATTTCCGTTGAAATTTCATCACAAAATTGGGAAAGCGCTGGTGAAAAGATGGTGGAATTATTTGGATCGGTTGAGCATATCATTAAATTTTCTTGCTATTGTTCTCGAATTGATGGTTACGTCTACTTGTGTAATCCTCAACTTTAGGGGCGTCGGCTTAAGAGACATCGCGTAAGTTTAAGGGACACCCGTAACTGGAGCATAATTGAGCACTTCCCCGACCTGTTGCGCGCTGTCTCTCTCTGTCTCTCTCTTTCCATTGGCTCGGCGATACCTCTTCCATTCATGAAAGGATTGTGCCATCTGTTGCCAACTTCCTCCTGAAAATCACTTCATGCATCTGCTTCAAGACCTTTATTATTGCAAATCAACGACCACTGTCCTCCATCCACAATCGAAAGCCGAAAATTCGGTCAGGATGAGTGCCCGATGTGGCGGTATTGAAAAACAGTTGCTTTTATTATAGGAGTGACAGGAGCACCAAGAGAGGAGCTACTTGGTTAAGTAACATATCAGTTTCTATCATTAAAACATTGCATCTCTTCTCTGTTCGGCTTTGATTTTTATCTTCTATTAAGATCGAATGGTTTGTTTTGCAGTGGAAAAGTGAACGTGACAGCATTCTACTTTGTAACGGGTTATTGTAACTCAACGTCTTGGTGGGACCGTGCTGAAATGATGCTCACGTAAGTTGCTGAATGCTTCATTTTTCGTAACTCACTTAGAGATCATCTTATTAAAGGCGTTTGACGATAATTGCAGAAACATTAAGTACTGGCCTTGTTGTTGACGGCCATCAATTGTTCCAAAGGGAATTTCCTTTAAACCGAATTCTTCCATAGAAATTTCCATAAACATGTTCAGGTTTTTTTCGCAGAGCTGTATTTGCAACATGTTTTGTTTCTTGCAAAGCTTTTTTTCTATTTGCAAACTATTTGAGCAATATTAACGTATAACAAGAATGCATAAATAGGCCACCTTTCGTCATAAGTATTTTGCGTTTTACATATTGCTGATGATAGCATGAAATGAAAAAAGCGTTGAATAAATGGTATTCCGCTTTGCGCAGCTAGTACTCATTAGAAGCAGTAAATACTATTACTAATGTATTTTTTTGGTTTCTCAGGGAGAGAGCTTTTGCCTTTTTTTTCGCTCAAGCATAAAATTTCATCTGCCTGCAAACCAATCGAGTTTTGCTTTTACAATTTGGTTTCTCAGGGAGAGAGCTTTTGCCTTTTCTTTTTCGCTCAAGCATAAAATTTCATCTGCCTGCAAACCAATCGAGTTTTGCTTTTACAAACTTGCCCTTAGGTCACCCGTAGTTGCTAGTGCATTTCCGGTTCGCACTCTGTGTATGAGCCGTGTCTCGTTCGCGAAACTTTAAGCTATTATATTTGTGAGATGAGGCACTGCGCTGGCTAACCTTGAAGTACGCCCAAGTGAAATTCTTTTAATGCCTTCCATTTTTTTCACTTGCTATTTTTCTAAAATCTTGTAAGAGTATATCGGATGAATATTTGTATGATATGTGAAATGATTTCGATACGTATGTTGAATGAAGCCATCCATGGCATTAAGAACAATTTCTAGCAATCACAGTGATCCACGACCATAAGCAAGACAACGTTCTTTCTCTGAAGTCATTTCACGCCGGCAAGGGAAAAGAGACAAAGCACATTAGTATTTCATAGGTGAAATCTTTTTATTTGGATTCAATAAATAACGTTTAAGGTGGCGTGAAGCGGCGAGTCGTTGGCAGCAGTTCAACGTGACGATCTATTCGGAGAATTCACCGGTTCTTGAGGGTATTTTCGGATTGAAGGGTACAACAGTTCAGACGGCCACTATCACTTTAGTGTGCATGCTTGCCGTGTGCATCTTGTTTTTGCCATCGGCGGCAGGCATCCTTACTGCAGGATGGGCAATTTGCTCGATTAGTCTTGGTTTGTTGTTAGCTTTTGCTTGCTATAGTTCCATATTTAGTTAATTAGGTTTGCATGAGAGTTATCTAATACGTGTGCCTGACAACCACAAAGGAATCACATTTGACAAATAGGAGGTAGTTGGGGAGTTAGAGGGGGAGTGGCAGGGGTGAAAGTGCGTGCAGACTACCTCTTCCTCTGTTCTTTTACCTTCAGTGCGTTCTTCGTCCGTCGTTAATGAACTCTGTTCTCGATAGGCTGTACATGTCCAGTTGTCATCGGTGTGGATTACCTTTATGATCGCCCGATGAATAGAGGATTGGATCGGATTTCCGAAACATTAGGAAAAACTGGAGCAAGAAGTGGACATACTTGGGTTACTAAAATCTTGTTTGGAATTTCGAAGTATTCTTCGTTGAAGAAAATTCTCGATTTTTCTTGAAACCCTGCTGATACCGATACTTAAAAATGCTCTCATGCATTGCTCAGGAGTATTCGGATTTCTTTCGTGGTGGGGCCTTGATCTCGATCCGGTAACGATGTCGGCAATTGTGATGTCGATTGGATTCTCTGTCGATTATACCGCTCATGTATCATATCACTATCAACGAGCTCGTCAACTACTTCCATCGTAAGATTTTTACGACTGACGGATTACACTATTATCTACGTTATTATTATTATCCATTATTATCGTATTATCTATTTATTATCTTATTATAACCTTATTTCCAATAATTGATGAATATACGCCGAGCAGAAAGATTCGATTGTGGCCACTCGAATATCCATCATTCATCGTGCTTCTGTCTCCTCCCCCTCCCCCCCCCCCCCCCCCCC
>JPKZ01001285.1:0-23691 GCA_000803305.1 Toxocara canis
ATATTGAGTCCAAAGAAAATGTGACACATTTTTGACGCTGTAAAGAATTTGCTTATCAGCAAAGTGATAAAGAAAGAAGCTTTAGACGTTTGGAAAGTCTCATTAAATGAGATAGTTTGGATTTCATGAGCAAAATGCTGGATCATCGTTTTAGCCATAATTTTATCGCACTTTATATGACCAAAGCAATTCTCATAAATACGCATGAGGCGTATTTTCTGAATTCTTCGACAAGCAACAAAGCGAATGTCGGAGAGAGAAATAGTATCAGCATATTGTGAATTTTATATCGAGCCATCTTGTGCTGATTTACTTGAGCCGTTGATACTGACTGTCACGTCATTTTTTTTTTTGTTGCGTAATATCAGTGTTCTTCATAAAAGAGATATCAATATATGCAATCCCTTTGTAGCCTTTTTTTTCCGCGAAAGCTATGCTTATTAATTAGTCTTAGAGTCGAATCGTTTCGAATTATATGGAGTTCATGAGACAACTGCGGTTAACACTACGTACCTCCACAACATTTTTTTTGCTTGTAACCTGCTGATAATGTCCTGATGCCTTTTTGACTTTTTTGTTTGTCTTTATCCTCCGCACGCAAATTATCATTTTCGGGAATTTTCAGTGAAATTAAAGATTTTAGGCGTTCGGAAAGATATCTGCTAGTAATATCGAAAGTCTGTCAACGGTTGAGTGAAGAGGAGCCCAGTTGCGCATTATCTGCTTGTACTGCCCAACTTTTAGCTGCTTTTTTCGGTACATATATTTGTGGTCCATTGGTCGTCGATTGACTGTACGGCATCAAATGTGCTATCGGAGAGTTCTAAAAATGTTTCTTAAATTGTTGCACCTAAAAGACGTTTCTCGGAGTTTTCTAGAGCAGTCAGTGGACAACGTGCACTCAATCGAAGCCGTGTTTTCGTTGGTTGTATCGAGGTAGTTTCGAGGAAGAAGTTTTATATATTGAAATAGAAAGTATTTCTTAGGTCTCGGCGGTACCACAATCCCTTGGCAAAAAAAGCTTTCTTGTATATTCAAAAAACCAACAGTGAAAGTTGATTGGTTGTGCTTGAGGGATGCAACTGCCACCTCACTGCCATCTACAGTATTAATCAAAAACCGCATCCAATAAGAAATAAATTCTGGTAACTGCAATGAAGCACTTTGGCAGAAAAAATGTAGAAAATGAAAGGGGAAGGTAGTGCGAGAGTGGGTGGGGGGAGGGGGGAGAGTTGAAGGAAAGGAGTATGAGTGTCACCATCACTTTTGTGATGTGTATATCGAGAGTATGCTGGTATATTTGTTGTAGCAAAAAGAACTAACTGCATCATTGCTCGGGTTGGTGTTTGCTCAGTGGAGGAGGCGATAGACTCGTTCTTGTGCGGACACGTCGCCCACGTTTCTACATCGCCTGAATATGCCTCAACAAACATTTCGTAAGTCATGCCTAAAAGCACCATACGCTTCATATTTAACCGACAAAGCTTTCTAGTTCTGCCTTTCTTGTTTTTTTTACTTTTTTTCCAACTTCTTTCTAGTTCCATCGCCATTCCAAGGTAATCCAACGGAATGATAAATATTTGCATACGTATAACTGCAATTTGACTATGCGTGCGAAATTACGAATGAATGCAAAAATCGATATGAAATTTACGATTATAGAAATAATACTGTTGCAATGTTCCGTTGTGCCCCTTTGTTGTATCACTAAAAACGCCTGGGGCCATAGGATGCAAAGCTAATATTATATGTGTATGGCATTGAGAGACAAAAAAAACATTCTGCAAGTGCGGAAGAGATTCGAGGCAATCATTGATGGCTTAAATATATACGCATGCCTTAAGTTGTCCATTAGCTAGGATCCTTTGTTCGGAATTCGTTGTAAAAAAAATGGCTTATGTAATATCGTGATCAAATTTTTTATATATGATGAAAACTGAGTGAAAGGATTTATATCATATCTGTGCGCAAGTTTGTTCTGGTTGTCACGTTTATTTTGAGAAAAGAATTTTACGAGGAGAATTTGTACTGTTTACCCACTTATATCTTTTACTCTTTCTACAGTTATACTGTATTGACCCAAAATACTCATACATATTTTTAGATGGGCATTTTTTGCTGAATAATTATATAGAAGAGTTGAAGTTCGAACTTGGTTTTCGTTAAGATATTTTGAAGAACTGTGAGTGATCGCGCATTCCTCGACTCGATTTGAAGATCATTTGCATTTTTTTCTTGTTTTGTTTTGCTTATCGTGATAAGAAGAGATCACAGAAGAACATATAAAAAGTGACGAAATTGTTACCTCATTGACAAGCAATCACAATTTCACATCACAACAACGCGAACAATGGTTGCAAACAATGAAAGTTGCTCCGCACATAGCGCTAACTTCCTTCTAGTTAGATAGAATAGCACGAAATCGTATATTGCTTGCCAGTGATGCAACACTGACATCGTCGCCAAAACTCCCAATTCTATTTTGTGTGAGAAAAAAGTTATGGAACATTTTTGTATGAATAAAATTTTGTATGAATAAAATAATATATGAAAATAAGTATGAATAAAATTAAACAGTACGATTTAAGGAGTGCAGCGCCATCGAGTTTTTAGCCGAAGAAGGAGTTCAACTATCTGAAATCTATAAACGACTGCAGGCAGTTTTATGTTCAAGATGTTCTCTCGTAACATCGAGTCCACTTGTCGGTAGCAGAGTTTTGAGAATCGATTCAAGACGAACTCCATCTAGGGAAACCTGCTGAGGCGATCAATCAAGTTGTTCGCATGGAAGAAGTGGTGTACCGAAGCCGGCAAACTTCCCGTTGGGAAATGAAAGAAGAATTAGGGCTATCAGACTGTTTCCTCGTTACCATTTTTTACATCGATCTTCATCGCAGTTAAGGAGCGGGAAAGTTACTGTCGAGAAGTGTTTCGTTGCTTTAGAAGCGAAACCAAGTGGTCCGCTGTCAAGAGATACTACAGCTGTTTGAAATGGACGAAGCTTTCCTTAGTGAGATCATAACCGACGATGAGACCTTTGTTTATCACTGGGGTCCGAAATCGGAACGGCTTGCAAAGAAACGAGAAATGTTAATTCTCGGGAGAAAGTCAAACCTCGCTCGGACCTTGAACTCGTAGGATTATGGCGCCAGCTTTTTGGGATAAAGACTGAACCTGGTGATCACTTATCTAGAAAGAAAGGAAAAGACAATTATCTGTGGATGCTATGTCAATTTGTTTCAGGGACTTCGTGAGAACATCAAGGAAAAAGGGAAGAGATAATTTGACCCAAGGAATGTTGCTTTTTCAAGACGATGCCCCCATCCCTTTCAACTTTTGCTCACCACAGCTCGAGACTGCGGTCTCACTCAAGTTCACTACCCACCACCCGACATTTGCCTTGGGAACCTGGCCCCTGTATATATTTTGTTTTTGTAAGTAGGAACTGGCATCCTTCTTGAAAACGATACGAAAACAATGAAGAAGTTCAGTCACTCGTTGAGGTCTGTTTTAGCTGACGTGATATGTTGTTCTATTCAAGTGATCTGAAAGCGTTGAAAGATGATTATTAGAAGTGCACTGTTGTTGGAGGACGTTGTATTCAAATGTGCTGCATAAACTGTCTTCCTGTGATTATTGCAAGTATGTGAATGAGAAAAACTTTTTGTGACTTCCGTAATTTTGTTCCGAAACGCCTTCTATGAAAAATAGAGCGAATTGAAACAGTGATGGCCGTTGTTTGCTTTTCAGGTGCAATCAGTCGTTGAGAATGGCTGCCGTCGAATCCGACTTGTTATATGTGAGGCGATGTTGTTCGATAAGGAAGCTCTGACGTGATGGAGACGATTTTTCCTTCCTTTTCGCTATATTCTTAAGCTGGGTGGGGAAGGGGGGAGGGGAAGGGTGAGGTAGGAAGTAGGAGGGGATGAGGGGAGGGAGGAGGCTAAAGGAGAGCGGCTTAGAAATGAAGGTCATGTGAAAGAACAGTTTATACAGTGCGGTGTATTACTTAATCTCAATTTCGTTTTATCCACTTTTGCAGTCTAAAAAACTAAAATAGGTAAGATAGTCAATTCATTGACTGCACAATTAGCGACTGCCCTAATTGCTTCAACTGTGTGATTGAACACAAGCAAAATTAGAAAGCTTTTTCGATCGTGCCATTTATGAAAATTAGAAAGTAATTATAAAAGCCATTTTGGGTTAAGACGAGTTCCCCAAGGAAACAAAAAGGTTGTAGACAGCAGTCGATCGATCCTTATGTGTCTATGTCGTACAAGAATATCAATAGCTGTCTAGAGATAACTGTTTTTCTTTAAAATGAATCTTTCCTAATTAGCAGTATCGTCGACCGAATTGACGTTGTTCATTATTAACGTGACAAATGAAGTATGTTTACGCAGAAGAAAATGAAGCAAATCAAATGGATAACTGAATGGTCTTTTGAACAGAGATTTTAAACTAATTGACCATTGAACATCACTAAATGTAAATAAGGTGGATAACTACCCATGATCGATTTGTTATTAGAAGCCGCCTCCTACATCGATGTTGAGGTGTAGTGCTTGACTGTTGCTATGCAAATGTCGTTTTTCATATGCAAATTTGAGAAAAATGCAAACTTAGGGAAAAAACAGATATCAGAGAATTTCGACGATGAGTTTCACGGATCGAGTTCAAGATTTTGCGGCAATATGAAGTGATTTGTTTTTTGCAGTGCGAACGTGCGCTTAGCATTTCAAAAAACGCAATGCGTTGCACTCAAATTTTACTCGAAGCGAGAAGGAATAATTTACTGTTGCCTTCTCTTTTGTTAATGCTCTTCATTTTCATCATTTCGAATTCGACGAGTTCGGGAAATTGACAGACAAAACGCTACTGCTATACCGCGTTCACAAATGGCGGCGTCGTACATTCGCCCTGAACCATATCAACACGGCACCATTGGCACCTTCCTCGGCTCCACTTTAGAAGGTAATAACTTTCTGATTTTGCACACCATTTTATGTATATATATATACGCAGATATATATTTGTATATACATATACATGCAAATGTATATATAATGTATATAGTAGTGTATATACATGTATAAAATTTATACAATCTAGCTGAACGTTTGTAGGCCGTGAAAGAAGGAACCAATAGAAGAGTGTTCTTACGGTTGTTTGTGATCATGCAATATGAATTTTAGAAATTTTTGATGGCATACTCGGTTATCGCTGTCATTTGGGCTCAAACTGACGCACACAAATTTCACCGAAAACCACTTGAACCTCCACATACAAGGAATTTCTAAATGTTCACTAGCCATTCCCTATAAGGTGTCTCTAAACATTCGCTAAACCATCATATATAGGGACTCCCAAACGTTCACTAGAATTTTGCGTTCTAGACCTCCTAGGACGTGACCGCCACCTGTGCATGTAATCATGGTAAATAAGTTCAATTACCGTAAATACTTTGACCGATAGATTTCATGGAAGAGCTGGTCAGAATCCATTTTCCATTTTTTTTTTAAATGCGAAGATTTGTGCCCCATCAAGTGCTGAATCAGACTAATAAGGATGGAACACGAAAATTGGAGCTCAGGTTATGGCCATATTTTATACGTAGGAAGGCCTCGATGAGGGGATCATAAATCACTGTCGTATTGAGCGTATGCGGCCAACGCTTAACGAATTATTAATGAAATAAAAATACGTATGTAAATTTGTGATTTTCAAGTTTTGTGACCTGTCTTTATGAGATCAGCTGTTCGACATGCAAATACATTTCTTATCAGCTATTATCTCATTAATTAGCAGCTATGCATTTATTTATGACTAGTATCCTCACAGCATTTGCACTACGATTCTAGATCATCAGCGTGCGACGAGTTCGGGAAATTGACAGACAAAACGCTACTGCTATACCGCGTTCACAAATGGCGGCGTCGTACATTCGCCCTGAACCATATCAACACGGCACCATTGGCACCTTCCTCGGCTCTACTTTAGAAGGTAATAACTTTCTGACTTTGCACACCACTTTATGTATATATATATATACGCAGATATATATTTGTATATACATATACATGCAAATGTATATATAATATATATAGTAGTGTATATACATGTGTAAAATTTATACAATCTAGCTGAACGTTTGTAGGCCGTAAAAGAAGGAACCAATAGAAGAGTGTTCTTACGGTTGTTTGTGATCATGCAATATGAATTTTAGAAATTTTTGGTGCCATACTTGGTTATCGCTGTCATTTGGGCCCAAACTGACGCACACAAATTTCACCGAAAACCACTTGAACCTCCACATACAAGGAATTTCTAAATGTTCACTAGCCATTCCCTATAAGGTGTCTCTAAACATTCGCTAAACCATCATATATAGGGACTCCCAAACGTTCACTAGAATTTTGCGTTCTAGACCTCCTAGGACGTGACCGCCACCTGTGCATGTAATCATGGTAAATAAGTTCAATTACCGTAAATACTTTGACCGATAGATTTCATGGAAGAGCTGGTCAGAATCCATTTTCCATTTTTTTTTTAAATGCGAAGATTTGTGCCCCATCAAGTGCTGAATCAGGCTAATAAGGATGGAACACGAAAATTGGAGCTCAGGTTATGGCCATATTTTATACGTAGGAAGGCCTCGATGAGGGGATCATAAATCACTGTCGTATTGAGCGTATGCGGCCAACGCTTAACGAATTATTAATGAAATAAAAATACGTATGTAAATTTGTGATTTTCAAGTTTTGTGACCTGTCTTTATGAGATCAGCTGTTCGACATGCAAATACATTTCTTATCAGCTATGATCTCATTAATTAGCAGCTATGCATTTATTTATGACTAGTATCCTCACAGCATTTGCACTACGATTCTAGATCATCAGCGTGGCCAGCTTCATTTGCCTTAACTCAAAGTTTCTAAGCTTTCAACGTATACCTTGGCACAGAATTTTACAGCTGGCTCGCCTTACTTAAGAAATAATTTTCGCTCGATACACTGGCTTCAGCGTTTAAATTATCAGGTCTTTAAAAATAAAGATTTTCGACTTGCTGTGCCTCTCTTACGTTATGAGTTTTTGCTTATGTTTTTCAGAAAAATTTTAATTGGGTTACAATAAATACTTGTCGTATCATCAAAATTCTTAGCCCATTTTTTCAGTTCTAACTTTTCGGCATTCTTTGCTGCTTTTTCGTTAAAAATTTTCATCTCGATCTGCTTCATTTAATCAGAATTTTCATACTACACTCGTTTGACCATTGAAATTTTTCACCTCACTCTACGTCGTTGCCATCAAATTTCTCAGCTCACTTTGTTTGCTCCACGTTGGAGTTTTTCGGCTCATATCGCTTCGTCTCTTTTCGTTAATTCTTTTTCTGTCCGCTTCGTTCGTCAAAAAAATATAAGCAGAACGAAGCAGCAAAATTAAAAATTGTAAGCCCTCGTCGCATTGGTTTCTAGCCATGCGATTTTTACGCTAAGTAAGGAACAAAAGAAAAAAGATAGAAGAAAGACTGACTGGAAAAATGTATGTTGATCGATGCGTTAGCCGAATATTTCATTTAACTGCTATTCTTCGCACTTTTTTTTACTCCAGAATAAACTGTTTCTAGAAGCTAAAAGATAATGTTGATAACTGCAGTTGCAACGGCTTGTGTTTCTTTATCTTTTCGTTTAGCGCACAGATGAGCCCGAAATTTCGTCCAGCTGAACATTAACACTCAAAAAAGGTGTTAATATTTGCCATGCGTTAAAATAATTTCGGATTATAGCTTCTTAAGGCCAATCCAATGAAATGATTGTTTGTACTGCTCATTGATGACGAAGTATGATTGCAACAGAGAATTGTGTTATACTTAACAAATGTTTTCGTTATCTCTCATTTATTTTACGCGTATTAGAAAGATGGCTTTTTTTACCGTAATGTTTTTTGTTATCGTAGCATATTTTTAAACTTCATCTAATATTTGCTATAAGCCCTGATGCACAATTCTTGACGCTTATAAATTTAGGTGCAGGATCGGGGTTTATTCGATGTGTTTATACGGCGCAGAATACGGTCAACGCTACAGTCACTCTTCTGTAAGGTATTTCGTATTGAAACTGTAACTCTTGCTTCTGAGGCATATTAGATTAGTGTTTTAAACGTGGATTGCATCCTATGACATTCTATCACCATGAAAATAAACTCGACTTCATGTTTGCACTCTCGTTTTTTGGCATAGATCCAAATTGATCAGTAGGTGTACCTATTGATTACAGTTTTATTTCCGATTTTTATTCTTGTACTGATTATGATAGTCTAACTGAATGGGTAGCGGTGTATCGAGTGTATTGTTCATCAAAGAAAAAAGGCCAATGTTTCTTTCCTTCAGTTTTTTTTGTCTTCACATGATTCAGGCTCGTCATTCTATCACAGCGATGATCTCATCCACCAAACGATGAGACTAAGTAAACAATCTTTTTCAAATGCAGTATTTTATTGCAGCGTATGCTGGCTGCCCCCAACGAAATAGCAACAGAAATATTGATTCGATTCAAAAATGAATTAAATATTTGTTGTTGTTGTTGTTGTTGTTGTTGTTGTTGTTGACGATTCTTTAGATGTTGCACTTTTTGAAAGCGAAACTCGTGTTTTGTCACTGAAAGAGAATTACACATTAGGAAATTGCAGAGCAGTTTTTTTTTGTTGTTTTAAATGAGTAACTCATTTACGTTGTGTTAATTAGACGAACTTTATTTTTTTCCATTTCCAATGGCTTCAAGAAAATTGGACATTGTTTTTAGTTGTTAGCAAATGCGATTCGGTTAAGAAAATTCGTCATTTCCATTCAAGCGAGAGGACTATATCTGTTTGCACTTTTTATCAATCGATAAAACTTGAACAAGTCCGATCAAAAACTTTTTTTTCTGAAGAAAGTAAATTTATACTTCTAAAGTAAAGGAAATATAGGCATTAAATCATTCAAGAATATATTCCTGGTCAATAGCAATAGTAAATATCGATGTGTAGGTAACATTGATTGATGCAAATAACTGATCGATACAAAACATTGATTGATACAAATCCACCAGTAAATATCGATGTGTAGAACGGCAGTTTCGTAATATTGATTGATGCAAATAACTGATCGATACAAAACATTGATTGATACAAATCCACTCGAATTTGCTGGACACTAATTGATCGTCAATCACTAATGTGATTCTAAACATTATTTCGGACTGTCTTCGCGCATAGTTCGTTGATTACAGATGCGAGAAGACGCAAGGCTGCTGTGAGCGTGGTTGTTGCCCAAAGGATCAGTTCTGGTATCTTTGCTTCATATGTTATTGTTTATATAAGGAAACAACGAGTGAGCAAATGAACATGGAAAACGTCTAAAACTTAATGGCATTTCTAAAGCCACATAAATATTTCAATATTCAACTATAATAATGTGCACTCCCTCGCATAGCGAGCGATTCGTATGGTTTGAGCATTTTTAATCAGCTAAGAGAAAATGCTATAGAATTTGAACTCATAAGTATTGATGCACGAAATGAAATGACTCCCAATTCCCATTGCGACAAAGCCTAAAATGGGAGCTCCGAATTGTGACGTCAACATATCGAAAAAGAAGTCAATTAGTTTCGACTCCGATCCCAAAAAATAGTTCTCTAGGAGTCGATATTACCGTTAAGAAACGCGTCGTGCCGAGATATCTGCTCCTGACAACTTATGTGCCGTCTGGTAGAGATCATGGAAAACGAATGTACAACTTCACAGGCAAATCTTTCAAGTTGCATTCTCTGTTGCGCATAACAAATTTACGTTATTCTCCCAAAAAATTAAAGTCGACAGATGTTCTGAAGTTATTTTAAAAGCCTTTCACGACCTCGTTTGTTACAAACATAACGCGAACGATACTAAAACAAAAGCGACCATTGTTGATTTATTTAAATGTTCGATTCTCGCGATTCTTGTTTGTATTGTCGAGCTGAAATTCTTGGAGGTACACCTATTCTCATGTTTCGTACACAAAAAAATTTCCGACCGATTCTGCAGTCGTTCATCATAGCTTTGTAATAGGTCAACATATCGCCTGAGCATCCTATAAGTAACAAGCAGTAGCATCAAATACTCTCTTGTATGACCCACTCGTTCAATAAGTGCAGTTATGATGACTCAAATAGATGACACATATTAAGTTATTTCATCCCGCTTATCAAAGTGTTTAATTATCAGTCACTTATTTACACCATTTCGCGCACTTAATGATAACGAAGTACAGATTCTATGACCGGCATGAATACTATTTTCTGTTCATTCTTCGGGGCCAGCTTTTCGCAATGCACGATCCTATACGATCGTTTTCTTCTATAGTCGCATTTGTGCCAGAAATTTTCGGCTTTCATAGCGATGCTCTAGCCACTACGATCCCATCAAGTACAGTTGACCTCATTTAAACAACCGAACGTCATTCTACATCAGTCGATAGCAGTCCAGTAAGAATAAATACTCTCTAATCGACATAACGCTGCCTGCCTTTGCTTTCCACTGGCAAAAGCGTGGGCTATCTTATGATAGATACAAAATCCAAATTATGCCAACCGCTTTCTTATGTTCTTTCATCGATCTATGGATATCAACTTCAATGGTATTTCTTCGGTTTGACTCGAAAAAACGGTGTGCTGCGTTTCTCTTTCGGGCTTCCACTTTCGTTTTCCACCACAGCGATGGCACATTTTCCATATCTTCCTTCATCATTTTTTTTCAACAAACCTCTCTATCCTAGGCGCACTCGTCCTATGTATAATGCGAATTCTTCTGCAATAAAACTGGGCGATTCTCTAGACCGATGAAGAGCTTAGGGATCCGCCGAATGTATTCGCATTTTCATAAGGATAAAAGATATTGTAGCAGCCATCGATTGCAACAGCCAGAATTGTCAACGGTGTCAAGCGTCATCAATTAAGCTACAACTTAAAATGGAATTCATACAATCAAAAACAGAAAATTAAACTAAAATAACCAGTGAACTTTGGATGGATGCTAGAAATACTGATCGGTCGAATTTAGTAAGTAGCAATGAATGACTGAAAGAATAGTCAGAAGTGGTTTTGCGTCAAGAAAAAGAATATATGCGCTTTCAAATATGTGCTAATTTCATCTGGCTAGAGCTGGTCTAAGGCGCAAAATAAGCTTTTTAAAAAAATCACTGAGCATCTTTTCTAATAAAATGTTCACTGCTTTATGTGATGCCTAAATGTTCGTTGTTCATTTTCCGTACAATTTTTCAAATAGTACTATGATGTTATTTAAAAATGTCCTAACGAGACTTTTAAAATATGCCACAAACTTATATCTCTCTCTCTCTTAATTGCGCCAATGGAGAGCGAATTACATTTGATGTTGATTGAAATTTATAGTGTTACAGTTATACATAGTGGCTCACCAGAATTGATAATGATAATAGCTCGATAATAAAATCGATAATAAAATAATAACAAAATCGATAATAAAATCGGTAACTAGAATCGATAATGGCTCACCAAAACTCAAAAGCAAATCATATAAGGCGAACAGGAAATAAGCAACCCTTAACGAGCAATCAAAGCGATTACAATTACTCACAAATAAAACGATTATCAAAATTTTGTATATCGCTCGGCTGAGTTTATTTGAGCACAAAACATTACAGTTAAGGAAAGACGATTTTAGGATGGCCGGTGTTTTTGTGTTATTAGCTTTTGTATTGCTTGTATTCGTTGTGGGTTCATGTGCGCTATTCATTTGCTATTGGCGTTCGAAAAGCGCACAAAGGAAAGAGGCCAAAGAGGAATATGGATATAATCCATATGGATCACAGGTTGGTCGATTGAAATTTCGATCACATAATTTCAACCTCATAATTGTTTCATTTCATATACAATGATCAATAAGCTAGGACAGTATTGGTTTTTTAAGCTTCTTTTTTTTTCGACTTAAAGAATTCGCATTGACTTTTTTCTTTATGCTGTCAACTGCTAACTCACAATAGTCTCAATAACTCACAATACACGATTTCATTGGCATACTGGTTATTGAAATATAGTTTTCTCGGTAAGCGTCAACGAGGAACCATCTAGTTAAGTAAGAGTATTCAATCCTGATCCTCGCGCAAAATTTCGCGATTGTGGACGTCGATACAAAATTTTGTGCTCGTGATAGTCGACACAAAAAATTTTATTTTTAAATTTTTTTTCCGAGGACAGGGTGACTGGGGTCGCGTATCTGTCTGTGATTAACCCATACATTAGTAGTTAGCATGAGTGTGAACAGATCACTATCGGTATGTCATAATTGTTTATTCGATTCCATTCTAGTCATATTTAAAACTTTCCAGATGAGATCTATGTAAAAACTTCATATTCAGGTGGGGATGTATCCAGGAGGATATGCCACGTATGTGGGTACAAATGGGCCGCCAAGATATTGACTGAGATATTGATGATATATGGCTGTTGTAAAAATGTGAACACTTTTGCAATTTGACGATGAACCTGTGTTTGAATATCTGCGCTCATTGAATTTGTAAAACGACTTATTCAAGGATCTATCGGGAATGTTCTGCACTGGACGCACTTTTTTTTTTGCATACGGAGAGCTCGCAAATTGTTCAGCGTTAAGGCAACACTCTAATTTAATGCTGTTTTTTGTGTGAGTGTAAAACTTCATATATGGTATGTTTCCATAGACGTTTCCATAGAGACGTTACTTTTCGATCATGAAGTGCAGATGTGGGCACAAATATGCATAGCAATTTTTTTTTTTGAATTTTAAAAAATGTGCTTTGGCAAAGTTGCATTTGCAAAATGCATCATGGTGGTATCATGTGCGCTGTGCGATCGTATGCAAATAAATGTGGCCAAAGTGGCAATTGAATAGAAAACGAATTTTTTCAAGAAAATTTTTGCATTTGTTTCGCGAAATCAATACATTATTGCGCATGTTTGACTATTTTTAGACGTTTGTGCGACTGGCTAATTTCATGAGCCCAATTTGCCAAAGCGCATATCATGACAATTCTCTGACGCGTATTGTTCTGGTTTTGCAAACTTCCCACCGTCCAGAGATCATAGCTGAGTTTTATTTGAACTTACTGCGCTGATCAATCGCAATAATTGTAAACATCTGGCTATAAATTCTATTCTAGGGTTTTCTTTCCTTGAATTTACATTCCAATGTAAACGTGGAATAAATTAAAAGAATTTTTTTCAATTTTCTCAAATCTTCTACTCCAAACCATTTTCAGGAATAAATATCAAAGGAAATTTAGCAAAAAACAAAGTGTTTTATTGCGCTTATTGAGGTTTCAGCAAAGGGCTTTCATCATCTATCTCCTCTGATTGTTGTCGATTTCTCGGAAGATAGAGGATTATCGTGTGTTTTTTATAATTGATTTTTGCTGCGTTTTTTTTTGTATATTATCTGATTTTTCATGTAATAAATGTCAAAAAGCTGATTTACGTGGTGTCATCTGCAAAACCGGACAGTCTAATTGACGATTCTTGGAAAATTCGCATACGCTAGCGGTTAAATGATGCTCGATTTGTTCGCTGTATTCGATAGGCGTTTCTAATTTGAAGCGAAAAATAAGAGGTCTTTAAAAAAGCTCTTTTATAATGATATTCAAAAGTGAGTAGGCAGGATCGGAAATAATCACTCGAATTTTACGAATTTTTTGTGGATACTTTTGCGTTTTATTTGACTTTCAGTGTTATAAATTCTAAAAGTTTATTTAGCTCAAAACTTAAAAAGCTATGACATGAACCGGCTATCACTTGTAGAATGTCGCACCATCAAAGTAATACATCAGAAAGGCTTCATTTTGTCATTCTTATTAGCTATTCGAGTTGTCAATATTACTTTGTTTATTTGCTATGCAGTTCTCGTTATAAGTTCATTTTCAATGGAATGCAGCATAGCCTACTAAATTTCTATTGAGATAGGTCGGTTTTTTTTTCTGCAAACTTTGATTTGTACTACTTCTAAACGAATCTTAGAAAGTTGCGCATTTTACAACTTATGGTGAGTTTTTGTTGCCCACAGTACATCTGCTATAATAGTAGATGCAGGAACAATATAGTAATATCAGTAGAAATTTTAACTGGCATAACTTCATTCCGAAAGGTTCTCATGCGTTCTTCTCCCCCACTACTGTTTGGTGTGTGTGTGTGTGTTCAGATCGTTACAGCGAATGTACAATCTCCTTCAGTACGAAGAGACTGTAAGCAACAATCTGCTCCGACTGGAGCAGGTAGATATGGAAAATTTTTTATTCTCGAATCGCTTCCGAAAACTATTTTATCTGTTGTTGGCTGTGATTGCGATCAGCTATTGTGAACCGAAAGATGGAAAAGCGTGTTTTTTTGGGCGTTCAAGAATGACTAACTGCAAGACGCCAAAAGAAGCCACAGATTCATAGCAAACTTTATTGATATCGAAGCAAAACGCTAATTTTGGCTATTGCACTTGTAGCTAGCCTCTCTTATGCCGTCACATTAGCATAATGCTTTGCTGGTCCGTTTTTTAATTTCTTGATTTTCGTATACATAATGCTACATCCTTTTTGAATATCAAAGAGATGCTGATGCATAACACTGAAAAATATTGATGAATGAACTTATGTTACCGTTGTACGAAGGAATCATTCGAATGATATGACTGATTACGAATGACTTGTCTAACCACAGCTTCCGTCCCTGAACAAATACCAGGATGAACTCATTGGAACCAATATGACCAATTACAGCGAACTTCTTCAACCTAATCTTCCATCCCTGATGGGGTAAATGGAAGGACTCATTCGAATGATATAAGCGAATGGAAAAGACTTATTCGACCTCAGCTTCCATATCTGAAGAGCCTACGGAAGAAGTCACTGGACCGATACAACTGGTTGAGGAAGACTTACTCAGCTTCAGCTTCCAACTTTGAAGGGTGTAGGAAAGAAGTCATTCGAACTGTGTAACTGACTAGGTAAGCTTATTCAACCTCAGTTTGGTTTCGTGAAACGATATAAGGGTAAGCTCATTCTAATGATATAATTGGTTGCGGAAGACTTATTCGACCTAAGCTTCCATCCCTAAAGAGTATAAGGAAGTAATCAGCAGAATGATATAGTCGATTGTAGGAGACTTATTCAGGGTCATCTTCTTTACCTGACAAGGTAAGAGGTAATTTCTGCTATCTAAATGGGAGGAGTATAGGTTGCTGGCTTGAAAGCGCTTTGTTCACTTTAAGGGTTTCAATGATTTTGTTGTGGTGCACGTGACAACGTTGACATTTTTAGAATGATGATGTGATGCTTGTTTTGAGAGCACAACATAAGTGTTTTGCCGTCAAAATTAGAAGTAGCGAATTTAGCGCTTTGAAACGAATCTGTGAAATGCTGTGATTTCAGTTTCGGTTTGATAACGAATGATTAGATTGATATCGACGAGTATAATTTAAATTACGAGAGATTGTATTTGGTTGCGTGGGAACGTTGAGGACGATTGGTGATATTTGTGAGTGGTTGAAGAGGGAAATGCGTGTGAGCAAGTTAATATTTATTGGCACATGATATGATTGGACTGTCGATTGCCGGCTGTAGCAAAAGCAGACGTATTTGCGTTGCTTGTTCTCGGATCCATCAATGCATCCATGGTTGTCATAGTAACTTCTCCTTTCATTGAACCCGAAACGCAGCACTCCACTAAACATCAAACGCCAACTATTATAACATCAGGTTGTTGCGAAGCGATACGCGAAAAAAAAAAACATTATAAAAGACTGCGTCAAAAAATGTCTTTAAGCCTTATGACAGTTTTCCGTTTGGTGAATTACGTTTGTGTTCCTGATAATATGTGTGTTTCTGTTTCTCTCTTCACTAGTTCTCTACTCAGAAACAGCTGAAGCAACACTTCATTTCATATCACTTCACATATTCTAAGGAAGATAGGAAAAACCTGAAGGCATTTTGTGCTGCTCTGGTAGGCGATTCACATAAGCGTTTGGGTAAGAAAAATTTTGAACATTGGTTGTTTTGCGAATATCTTTTGAAACTGATTGGTTGGATGAGTGAGTTGTCAGAATACAAGTTGTGCCGGTCCCTTGCTCTACTTTCCCACTTATTTTAAATGTTTTGAAGCAAACGGCAAATATGATTTACGTTTTCACCTCGGGTAACCGTAAAGTTACCCGCGATCACTTCCGGGAATCCTTTCAAAAAGAAAGCAAATGGGGAAAGTATGAACATTTAGTGTTCCATTCACCTGGTTGGCCTATTCAAATTATGCTGAAAATAAAACGTGTATAATAAGGCGCTCATTTTTTGCATGCTTCGCTCATTGCCCGAAATTTCCAACGAAATATTCGTTTCTAAGCAGTTCGAAACGTTAGCAAATGATTGCATTTTTTGGCATCTCCAAATTTCCTTTGAGAGATCTTATGAAATTGATTGAAAGCCGATTTGAGAGGCGATTCTGCTTAGGTGATTAGTCAATCCTTCAAGGTTCAGCAGCTCAAGAAATTCAAGAGGTGAAACCACCGAACAGACATACACATGTGTAAACGTATGTAAACATGCATGTGCATATACTAGATGCCGTCATAATGCACGCTCATTTACCAGGGCGTCTTAAAAGTAATGAAACCTTAACGTTATCATGATTTTTCGGTCTGTTCAGATTTTGCGGCATTTTTTTTTTTGGGGGGGGGGAGGAGGTGAAGAAACCTGAAGAGAGGTAAGAAAAAAGTCTGAATGGCTTGTACAACCTCAATGAACCTGGTCTTATTGAAATCAGCTGGCAAAGTATTTAAATGATTCGAGCAGTCAATAATGTGCATTACTCGCTTAAGCGGTTAATGTCGGTTGTATGTACTTGACATTGATTGTTTTGTTCATTGAACTAATCCACGTCGGGTTGTACAACACTACATTCAGACAGTCGAGGGTGGCACTGCAATTAACGAAGTATGCCGTACTCTTTTATAACTATTTACTTTGTAGGTGTGTGCATTCGAGTGTCAGATTAAAGAGAACAATGAAATTACCATAAACGCACTGTTCTGCGTTGTTCGAGCGCTTCGTCCGTTCATAAAGACAACAAGCGTTACTCTTTCGTCATCAGTGGGGATCATTAACAGACGTGCTGTTATAGAACAATGAGAAGTTCAGTACCTTCAAGTAAAATCATACGTAAGCAGTTTAACACTTATTAGCTACGAAAAAGTACTAGGTTCTTTTAGAACCGTTCTTTGTTATTAGCTAGACGAAGAATCATACGAGGAGCATATCGCATAAGAAATGACAACACAATCAAAAAAGCATTCACGATATTGTCAACTGAATGAAAGTCGAATGAGATATGCATCGGACCATTAGACGCGTTGGCTGATAGGTATTCTTGCAGTATCTTGAGAGGGCGTGGCATTGTAGGCGATTTGCGTGTGAGCGCTTCAATCGATGTGCTTGCTTCTCGAGTTGACGACGTCCACATCCAGGTCACTGACAACTATCCTCGTTTCACTTCTCCATACAGGCCTAGCTTCTAAGGCCCCCTATGGTATCAAGCACGACTTTATTCAACACTATCCAGAACTGACACCGCCGATTAATCTCTGACGGTGATCCACTCAAAAATTAAACAGCTGTATTTCTCGTCCGGTATAGTCAAAGTTTATCATAATTTCTTGCACATTACCGTCCGTTGCCTTCGAATGGCGCAAAATTTTTATGAGATCTTATGAGGCATAAGATTTAAAAATGCGCGAAGCAATTTTTAGAGCAGAGCCAAGTAGACCGATTCATTGTTCTTGTGACTGTTACTTATTCTCACCGACTTATGCAGTTTTTCGAAGTAATGTTTTGCATCATTGTTGACTGTTGATGTTCGTTCGTTTTTCCGCTTCATCAGACCAAATCAGCGATCTTTGTGAGTTTTTTTTTGTTTGCCATTAGCAAGAACAAATAGTGAATCAGTTGATGATGATTATTAGTGTCCTTTACTCGTATTGTTTATCGTTACTTTATCATTATCATTTCCATTGTGGAGGTGGTATTTAAAATCTGGTTAACGATGTCGAGCGATACAACCTTAGATGAAGAGTCTCATGCAAATTGCTACTTGCAGTCAAAAAACAGAAATCTAGCCACCAATTCAATCTATCGATTAATCTCATAAGGTGGAAATTCTTGTAATGTTCTCAACAAATTACTGCATTTCATGATTGTATTCAGATATATGTGCCGTAGATCACTTTTGAGGCCATTGTCCTGAGTGCAGTTTGGAAATCGTCTTGACAAGGTAAGATATGAACCAGTTGGCTAGCTTATGCCTTTTATTCAACTAATGTCTTTTCTGCCGAATAATATCTATTAAGGAGGCCTTTTAGATAAAGAGTGTTAGCGTTTTCATGCAACTCTATAGGCATGATTTGAATAGAATCTGAACAACATGTTGCTATCATAAGGTGAAACGTTCTTCGAAAAGATGGTGTTAAGTGCGTACGTTGATATCTGATGCATTACCAAACGACTCCTAACTATTCATGTCAGTTAACGACAACGATACTGTATTGAGTCTTCGACATAGTCACTCAATTACCTAGTCGCCTCTTAGGGTAGACAAGCTAAATCGAAGACGAAATTTGACAACAACAAGAAAAAAAAAAACTTAAATTTTTCCTCATCAAGGTCAACTTAAACAACTACACTATGATGTGATGGAGATCGAAATATGTTGATCATCATTGGTGAATTATTCATCGTTTTTGTTCACATTTTTCAATGCCAATCCACCACGATTCGTGCCAAAAACAATAACTAATCACATTTTAAGGAAGGAATTTCAATATCAATTTGAAATTTCAATTTCAATATCAATTTCAATCAATTTCAATATCCTTCATTATCGATTTTAACAAGCCATAAATCCATAAAAATTCGTTGAAACAAACTTCCGCATAAGCAACAAAAAAAATTGCACAACTAAACACGTATACCCTATAAATATTAGAGAATAAAATAACCGAACTAGGCAAAATATAGAAAAGAAGCAGAAAACAACAATTGCAACAAATACCGTAGTATAATGAATGTGTGTCTCGTTAGAAATTTTGACGAATTCGTTTTTGTTGCGCTATTTTTTAAATGGTAATTCGGGAATTTGGACAAAGCTTATATTCGAAAGTAATCAGTACTCCTCGAAAAGCTTATATTGGCTGCTCTTAATTGCTCAATCAGTACACCTCGAATCCTGTATACTAACCGTTGATGGTGTTGAAAAGAATACTCTTGGAGTGATTAGTTCATATCGTTAAGAATGAGTACTTAATCATTCACTTTATGCTTTCGATAATAACATTTCAATATTCATCGCATAATAAAGTAATACATTATTGTCCAGGTGCTGATGGCCAAACATTGAGACTTTGTATCTGAAAATTCAATGGTTGGATGCTGTATATAGAGGAAACATTTTAACTAGTAGTTTGAATGAATGCACAATTAGCTCTGCCGAAAGTATTTATTTGTGTGTGTATGTGTATGTGTATATGGTATGTGTATGTGTTTGTGTACGTGTATGTGTATGTGTATTTGTATGTATATGCGTATGTGTATGTGTACGTGTATGAGCATGTGTACGTGTATGTGTGTGTATGTGTGTATGTGTATGCGTATGTGTATGTGTGTGTGCATGTGCATGTGTAAGTGTATATGTATGTGTATGTGTATTTGTACGTATATGTGTATGTGTATGTTTATATTTATGTGTATGTGTGTTTGTGTACTTGTATGTTTATATGTGTGTATGTGTATGTATACGTGTATGTGTATGTGTATATATATGTGTATGTATGTATGTGTACCTGTATGTGTATGTGTATGTGTATGTGCATGTGCACGTGTATGTGTATATGCCTGTGTATAGGTATATGTGCATGTGTATGAGCATTTGTAAACTGCTTGCCTAATCGTTCTTCGAAATCGCTCAAACATTTCGATAATTTTTATCGATTTAAGATGTAATCACTTCTTCCGCTCGGCCTATTTCACTATGAATTCAATTATATTTCGTTTGAATATAGCAGATCGTATTCTAGATGAAAAATAAACTTGCAATTGTAGTTCCTTTGAATCATTCGTAAAGTAAGCAAGGCCAGCTATGATGTCTTTGTGCACAAATGTTGACATGAAAAACCCTGCTCGGTTCTTTGTAGCCAAAACTTGATTTAGTGAGTTGCAAGATATGAGAAAAGTTAGAAAGAAGGTTTTAATCAAAGGGGTTAGCTTTGCTGGCGTTAGTAGGCAAGTTTTCGGAAAGGTTGAAGCGCCCAATCATGACCGAATGGACTTATCCTACCAATTTTATAGCGAACAGTGAGTAGCTTGGCTATGCAGATACGTTGAATTATCGCACCATTTGCGAGCACTAAAAAAGCTTGTTTTATGATCGGGTACGAGTGTATTGCTTTTAGTGACACATGTGGACTACAAATTTTGATCTTTTAATTTATGAATGCAGTCATGTTTGGGCGAATATTTTGCAAATCAGCGCTCTAGCTCTTCGTTTTTTCGCGGTTTTCCTAACTCCATTTTACTGTGCTTAAGCACATTTGTGAAATTTTTGTATGAGTCGGATTAGGAAGATCATTTTTTTTGCATATCGTAATTAATGTTCTCAAGATTCTTCTCACATGAATTGCTCCTATGAAAGCTTGTCAACTTGTTGATTAGGTAATTTTGTTGGCATTATTTTTCACCATTCTTGTATAAATTAGCAGACAATGTATAGCCATCGATCCATACCATTGCATTGTGCATTTTGCAAGCGTCTCATCTGTGGTATAAATGTTTAAGCGTGTGTATATGTTGGCTGTCTGCTAGATTTGACTTAGGAGCCATTGAAACTAACGCTATAAAATTTGACGCGTATAAACTCTGTTCTTCGATTTATCATTCATTCAAACTTTACAGAAGTTATAGGCATCTGAGGGCACATCAAAACTTGAAACACATTTTTCAAGCGGTTCGCAAAGGGACAAGCCTTGGGACAAAAAGGGACAAACCCTTTCGCAAAGGGACAAGGAAACTTGTGCAAGCGGCCAGTTCAATTAGAATATTAAAGAACTTTTTCTAGCTCATTGGAATTTTGACGAAATTGGTCGATCTAATCTGTAGTATCGCTGAAACGTACGTCGTGCGTCCTTGTCAGCTTTTTGGCAGGCATTCCCATTTGGTTGCTGTATAAAAGACCTGGAAAAACGCAACTTGGTAGCTTGCAAAGTTCAAAAAAAAACTTATGTAATGCAGTGCCTAGAACTTTGTTTTAAAGGTTGGATGCAGAAGTCGACACTGAGGTGCACATCACATCTGCAAAATTCAATGACTTGTACTTGAATGATTTCATAGTTGAAACTGTTGAACAGACATGCAGATCTAAATACATACATGGGCACAGACATAAAGCTGCCGTGATGAGCTTTGCGAATACAAATTAGCGAAGGTATACAAAGAGAGTAAACGTTGAATTCTTTTACGATTGGTTCGATAACGTTTTGCGTGGCTGACAATGGCAAATTAATAACTGTTATGAGGTCATTAAAGCGAAAGCACTCAGACAATTCAAACAAACGCTCATTGGTCAAAAACCTTACAACCGACAACCTTTACAATATGCTGCAATGTCCTCTACAATCTTTTTTAATCGATCACTCGCCGGACTTTTGAAACGAACTCGATAATTGCAGCTCAATAATACATTTCCACGTAGAAATCGAAGAACTGAACTATCGTCATTAGTGGCATTCGAATGAACACTTTCTTACACTGGCAGCTACGAAGTCATCAGTCAGTTTCGAAAAACTTTTGGTATAGAACGTTCAGCGATGGTTTTGCTGTGTTACTAAATGTTTTCGAAGATGATCATTCGCTGAAGATCCCGGCTTCGATCGACCGGAAGAAAGAAATTAAAAGTTACTTGTTAATTTTTTAGCAGTTAATTTTTTAGCAGCTAGCTGTACATCGGTTGATGATAGCACTGACTGCTTTCAGCGAACTTAGTTTGAAATTGTGACATTAGCCAGCACGAAAAAGGATAGCCTATTTTATTGTGTAGATATCTTCTAATGAAATGACTAGCTGCTTCTCAAGTCACGGTACCTAAAACAAACATCAATCGCACAATAGAAATGAACGTTTTGTTTTAACCGGTTGAGGTGCAATGTATTGTACGATATATATACACGATTCAAAAAATTTCAATCAAATCTGGAATCAAAAATTTCAATCAGATCTACTTAACTTTTCGTCTTTTCGTGAAATTGCTCGATTTTTTCTGCTAGTTCTGACTTTATACGCAATAGCGTTCATTATTTTTATACAAAGATCTTGGAATACGATCGCGACCGCAAAAGTTTTTTAAAATTTTTTCAAGGTCTGTTCAAAAATTAACAATTTTCCTTCATCTCATGAACCGTTCAATCCTAGTGGCACTTCAGGTTCGCTTCATCGAAAAGAATGCAATTGTTGGCACGTAAGTTAAGAATACCAAAGTTCTAACGAAGAGACTTAGTGAAAAATCTGAATGTGTGTCTTAGATGAATATGCTGTGATTGAATTTTGGCCGAGTGTACCCATGAGACGATATTATACCTTTATTTGTTAATTTGATGTAGCATTTGGCTATTGACGAAATCAAAAATTGAAATTTTTGATCGATTTTTGTTGTTGCAAAGTTGGACATTAGCGTGGCACATGTGATATCGAAAAGCAGCATTGGAGGAAGGAGGTAGCAAATGATACGTAAGATGTGACGAGTCTTGGCGTCAATCGGCGCAGAATCGATCTGAGTGAAACCGAATATGTTTTTGTGTGAAATGCATTAGATGCGTTGCGCTATACCGCTTTCCACCTCGATCAATCCAAAATGGCAACAAGTGTTTGAAATCGTCTTGTCTGCCGCCTTTAAGCTTGATCATATCGCGGTTCCTCGACTTACCCTGTGGTCGGTATGCCGTTGATTATAATCCATGCTGTTTCATAAGAGTGATGAAAATGTTCATAGAGAAGTATGGGGGTGAGGGGAGGGGGGGAGGAAGAGGAGCAAAAAAGCGAAGTGTACTTTCTCCTGCACTCCTTTGCTATTTTTTCTTTGGCACCCATTTTCCCCTTTTTTCTGCGTCGTTTTATGGTAGTTACAGGATGTACGTAAGGTTAAAGGGATGAAACTCGATGAAGAAAAAATCAAAGTAAAACGATACAGTTACATAAAAACATTAAGTCCTTGTAAAAGAGTTGTTGGAAGCAACTGGATATATCCTGTGTCTTTCATATTTAGTATCGCTGTATTCATATCTGCAAGCAAATCGATTTCCAATTCGTTTTGGTGATCTTATAGTGCGTTTTTACCGAAATAACTTATGCATCGGACAACATTAAAAATATCGAGGCAGATTTTGTCCCAAAGTGCATCAGAAAAATTAATACACGTACAGCCCGATAAAACCAGATTTTTTCCTCCTCATAATCACTCATAAAGTCAATGAGCTACACACACACATATGTACGCTGCTTTAAGCCGCACGTTTCATGCAAATGCCATCGTTCTTGGCATCGCATAAGAGCTTCTGGATTTATATGTGGGTGGAGGATAGGAGGGGGGGGGG
>JPKZ01001285.1:25134-36871 GCA_000803305.1 Toxocara canis
GGGGGGGAGGAGTGTATCATTGACACACTGATTAAATACCGTCAAAATCAGAGGTTAGATGCAGTGAAATTGGTTAAGTTTTATGGAAGTTAGCATTCAGTTTTGCAAAGTAAAGATTTTAAAGAGCTCACGCTAGCTAACACAACAGTAGTATTCAGCAAAAGCGCGCCAAACAAAGTATTTATGCTTTTCGATCAGTGTGCAATTTTTTTTTCTTACGTATCGATTACGAGGAAATGGAATATCAATTTCAAGGGCTTAGGATACAAAATCGAAAACCTTATTTGCTCGCCTAATTAATTATTCGTAGAGAATATGAATATAATTAAATTGTTATTAGACGGATTGTGATGTTCTGCGCGCGCGAATACTTGCTGCCCATTTCTAAAAGACCAGAATGCAAAGGCAGTTCGTTTCCCGTATCGATGCAGCTGGCAACCATGTTCAAGCATGATTGTTGTGGCCAGTTCAGGATGCCTGCTGGCGATCCGTTGGCGAAGCAGCCGGGCGTCGAATCCGGATCTTTTCGCATATGAGGCGAAAGCTTTACCGTTGATCCAGAGCGTACCTATAATCTTATATAGCGTTATGCTAAGCACTGAAGTACGTGCATCTAAGAACGAACTAAGTGCTCTCATAAAGTTAGTAGCAAAAGTATTCCATCTTCTTTGCAAACATGAGCACTTTATGTATTTTAACGTCTTGATGTTCTTTTGCATCTACCTATAACATTGCAGTATCTGCAATAAACCGAATGCCATTCATATTTGAGAAGTTTTCGCAACTAATCGCAACTTATGCATGGTGGATATGAGTTGTACTTTTCTGAGACAGCTAATGGCAATTCATCATTGAACTCAACATATATTCATAAACAATTGTCACCTCTTCTAGGGGTGCATTTAAGAGTTGAGTGTTTTTTAAACAAAAAAAAACATGCCATGGAACTATATCGATTTCAATATTTCTGGACACAATTTAATGTACGTTGTTTAGAAAGTAATGATAACACATATAACAACAAATTTTTCATCCAATTTCTCTCCTTTAAAAAGAATGCTATTTTCTTTCGTTTCTCTCCAACCTCCAGCTTCATCCCACAGATATTTCATAGTATTCTTTAAATATTAATTTATTTGGAGAGCGAAAAAAAAAATCTAGCGCTTAGTTCACTGGTTTATTTATTTTTTTTCGTTTTCATTGAAGTGTGGACATAAGTTAGGACCGAATTTATATGAGCAGTCGTTTTCTTTCGCTTTCTTGGCTCGTATGCCTTGAATGCCGGTATGCGGTTGCGACTTGTAATGGATTTGTGACCACTTTTCTTTCTGTTTGAAACTGCAACCACCATGAAATGGCATACATAATGGATAACATCTATCTGACTGAATGCATGTAGCTCTTTGCATTCTTTAACGAAACCGCTATTTGCTGTGTTGCATTCTGTTTTTCTGCCCCCCCCCCCCCCCCCCCCCCGCGTTGGCCTTCTATACGACAGCTCATCACTATTTAGTGAGGAAAAACCAAATGAGCGCTTACTTTATCGCTTCAGTAAGTTCACTATGGAAGCACATTGAGATATACGCATATCTAATTTTGCTTACGCATAATACTTGTTGTTTTACGTATTTCTCGTTTAACAGTTGTTTCAGTTCTGAAGAAAATTTCCGGTAAAGCTTTTAATTTATTCACTTAACAAGAATTCAAAGAGTATCAATTTGAGAAATATTGAAGTTGTTTCGAAGTTTAACGCATGAAAATCGAATAGCTTCTAGCTTTTCATCTCTATATTACGAACTACAGAAGAGATTCATTGTCAGGTGGTTTTTATGAATGCTATGATATGGCGTGATTTGTAATATGGAAAAAAAAATGCAATTCGTTTCAGTGTTATGATGATTTTCCTTCTTTGCACTAATTTTACTTTCGCTGAACCCATATGCATTGAGGCCGCTGATTAGTATGATGGTTAGCTTATATTTGATTTGTTGAGTGCCTCGAATTTTGCGAGATTAAGTTGGAGGGTTTCCGATGCTGACATAAATCACCGCTTCAAAGCAATATTTTTATAGAAACGATTAGGGAGAAATCGAAGCAGCGAGCGGAGAGGACAACATATAAAATGAAATTAGCAAGAGATGTATGTTTGAATGCGAGGGGAAAAAAAACTTTCGGCGAAGTTTTGACAAACTGTTGAAAAGCTTAAGGCCTCTACATGAATACTCGTTTCCAAGTTGTTGAAAAGATCAAATTAAACCTCTGTGACGTTCGTTGCGAAATTTTATTTTGCTAATTTCCGTTTCTGTTGAGCTTCGATCACTTAGAATTAATTTTCATACGTGCATATGACCACTACAAGTAATTTACAAATTTGGTAAATTGCTGTTTTAGTATTAGAATTTGCAGCCTACAAGTTACGTGGCAGAAATTTGCAAAATACTCATCATTATATTTGAAGACCGTTTTACGATCGAGCTGCAATTATCCATAGTTTTGCGTTTTAGACGATTTTTCGTAAGAAATCTTCAAAATTTTCTATTCTTCATCATGCTTCTTCATTTGCCTGTTAGAAGTCATTGCTCGAAAATCCCAAAATCTGTTGGTCTCCCTCTCAACTGAGTGACTTAGGACAGAGAGATGGGAAAGTAGGGAGGGCTAGCATATACACTTCGAAGAAAAAAAGCACATCACTAATGTAGTAGCAAATTGTAAAGTTCTATATTATATGCGGCTTATGATCGGGGATATCAGTGCAATAAAAATGAAATATCCCGAAAAATGCTTTCGGAGCGATGACAAGGAATTGCTGCGTAGAGCTTTTCTTGTAGGCGGAAATTTTGTCACTGGATCTTAAACAAGGACGAGAAAATATTTTGAGTCAGTAATTGAACACATGTTATGATGGACTTTTCTTGTCAAAGCGCATATCTGTTTTTCGCCAATAATATTTACCTGTTTCACCGCTGTAGTTATTGCCTATGTCACTGCTTTTAAAAAAAAAAAGAATAACTCATATAACAAAAGTTACAATTCGAGAGTTTTTATTAAATGGACCCTCCTTCGACAGCTAAATCAGCTTTCAGTCCTACAAGACCTGCCCAGTATCATTATACAAACCCAAAGGCCCATTTGATAACTTGGTCGCATCGAAATAATATATAAGTGGAGACACTTCCAGTGAAATTGGAGGATAGCAGAAAGGAGCAGTTATAGTAACAGGATAAGGGGCTGCACTAACAATTGCTGAGAAACTTCCAGCTGCTAGTTTTTTTAGTCAGGGAGTTAGACTTTTGAATCTTTCAATCACTCAAATAGTTTTTTAGTTTAGTTGTTGAAACGCTGTGCAAACTTGTGGGACGGTTTGAAGGTGTTGCTCAGGGAATGAATAAAAGTGTGTTTTATGCATACTTCCAATTAGACAACCATACAACGCATTCACTTAACTGTTTTATTGGGCGTATGCACCGCGTTTATTGATTCTTAACGGCAGCATTCATAGCATTTGATCATATCGCAAATAAACCCATCGTTTGAGAGAATTTATCGCCATCAGTTTTATTAGCTTTTTCATTTAAGTTAATTAACTACCATAAAAGGAGCTGCCAGTGCTAAGAAGTTGAAAGCGTTGTTGTTTTCTGGAAATTTGACATAACGATCAAAAATTAGAGGCGAAATGGTTGTGTGTGTTCACTAACTGCGATTACTTTAAATCATATGAAACCTAGTCATCTTGCTCAGTTCTCCCTCCTTTCCCCCCTCCGCACGTCCCCTCCATTTCTCGAACTTCCGAAATCTATTTTTACGCATGTGCTTCCCACAACGCATCGTTAATAAACGATGTAAAATCTTAATATCTCAACCCTACCTTCTCTCTCTTTTTGTCTGCCTGAGAACCTATGTTTATTCGCATATCCCCACCCTCAGTGCAGTACTGGTTAAAAAGCCTTGCAAAATATGACTTCTCGTTGTATGCCTATACGATGTGCCTAATTTCTTGGCAATACTATATAATATTTGACTGTCTTCAAGGCCATTATCGTGTTTTCGCTTACGCTCATTTTCGAGAGTGATTTTATGTACAGAAGAGGGGAAGACGTTTGAGGAGTGGCAACCTTTAAAAGCTAGCGTACGTTCGAGGAAAAATTGCAATGAAGTCGTTTCCATGGCTCTCTGTTTGCTTTCAACATTCTGCTCGTCGAAGTTGCTACTCGAAATCGTTGCCAGCGTCATTTGCATTATTTTTTGTGATTTTCTTTGCATTTAGCGTTTGTTCATTTAGTCGATACAGCTATATCACCGATGAAATTGGTTACTACTTAAAAATTGAGGGGCATTGAACGTGTGAAACATTGGTTAATCTTTGATCAGCAACAACCGTTAAAAATGTTTTACGCAAATATGCCAACAAAAACTGGCAAATACCGAACAATTATCTGCAAAAGTGTATAAATATATGATAAGCGATCATATTCGTCAGTTCAATGTTCTCACTGATTTTTGTAGATCACGGCTGTAATGTTTATCGTCAAAGTGATTTGTAGCTGATTCTCACTTTCTTCATTCCGTTACAACGAATGTAGACAACTGCTGGCTACAATCAGCAACTAACAGTAACGATAGCGATTGATGTTTGGTGGTAATAACAGGTCACGATTATTAAATCGTTGACGACACAGTAGCTTCGTGGTTCGTTGAAGATACAGACACTCCTTTCGTAGATCGTCGACGATGCAGTCGTTTCGTAGATCGTTGACGACGCAGTCGTTTCGTTGATCGTCGACGACGCAGTCGTATCGTAGACAAGTATTAGCAGATATCTGAAAATGAGAGGAGTACATTATGCGCGGATGCCTATGTGGCAAATAGTTTGTAGGTATTTTTAAATAATCGAAAACTGAAATATGGTGTCACAGATATTAGCCAAAAATGGTAAAGATGGAAAGTAAACTAATAAAAAGGGGAATATAATCACGAGAAGTTCCTCTTTTTACCTCATATCGAGAAGGCTCTATTCGAAAAGGAACTCGATATAAGGATGGGATTATTTTCGAGGTGGTATACCACAGTACATTTGTGTCAAGCAATGCGTCAAGGTGCACTTGTCAAGCAATGCGTCAACGGATGGCTATCATCCGGGAGTGATGAAATTGCGATGCTAATTTTAATGAGGTAGCGGATGAGATTAGCCGAGTGGCTGATGCAGTTGGAAGTGTGTTGATCGGCTTTTGGTGTTAGAATTCATGTCTAGCATGCGCCACACATTAGTTATTAATTGCTCGACACGCCAAAGCTTGACTCGTAACACATGCACGCTCATTTGTATGAGACTCATGACTCCAAACGATTGCTCTCAATGATTGTTTTTTGTTGGTAGTGTGCAACGAAGAACAAAAAAAAACGTTTTTACCTTATTCTTTCCATTTCGGTAAGTTCACATTCAATAAATCTTAATAGTTTCTTGAAGGTCGATTTGCTGTAAATATTTTCACGAAATATGGGTCTACAGTTATGTTTTCTACAACTTATATCGTGAAAGTAATGGACAGCTGGTATGTTTTCGCTTTGTCGTCACAAATTTTAACAAAATTGCATTTTCACAACTCATTATGGCAACGTCTTAAGTGCTCGACTACAAGCATGCGTCTCATTTGCGTAGGTTTAACTCAGAAACGATTAAGGCAGGCGGTACAATATTTGTTTGTGTCACCGTACCTGCACATGTCAAATGGTAATGGTGCGATATTTTTTTCAGAAGACATATTTTTGGAGGAATCGAGATTAGAGCAAGGATTTTCGGTTGTGCCAATTTTGAACCGATTGTAATTTGGCTTAACCGTCTCTAATTGAATCGTTTTCACTCACTCACATCGTTCACGTTTCACCACGCTGCCAATTAGTTCGAGATTGAGCCGCTCGTTGACCTTTAAAATTTATTGCGTGAATGTTCAATTAGACTCTTGTAATTTATGAGAAATGACGTATTCTTTGCTAAACACATCCTTTCAAAGGCCATATTGTTAGATTGTTTCCTTATATATCTTCGTATCATGCCATATCTTCTCTGTCTGTCGAAATCAACTAAAATAACATTATCGTTAGTTAAACGTCATGCTACACTAAGACGATTGTTTAAGGTGCTTCTGCTGTGGGTTCACAATAATTTTCAAAACAGCGCTAGACATTGTCTTACAAAAAAACGGATTACGTATCAAATATTGTCTAACAGATCTTGTTGCAAACGAACAATGATAAAATATTATACATTGTGTGATGCGGTGTTCACGAGGAAAAACATAGAAACAAATATCGAAAGCAAAATGGTATAGATAAGGTGATAGCACATTATATAGATTAAGATGTGCGTTTAACTTTTGAAAGGTGGGAAACGTTGCGGGTTTTTTATGCGAAGAAATGTGCAGAAAAACTTCAATTAGGACTCCCACGGATTGCAAAGTTGATAGCTTCATGAAGATGGGAGAGATGTTCATTTAGAGAAGCAAATACACTGCATGGGGGGGGGGATTATTTCTTTCAATATCTTCTGAATAGCGGTTTAACTATACAAAACTGCAATATTTTTATCGCACAGGGGTTATATAAATTCGTTCGAAGAGGGAGAATATATCGAAATAGTGGGGCGGGTGAGGGAAAATAGTGGGCAAGGTTATGTTGGAAAAGTCAACAATCTGATAAAAAACAAAAACAAGTCCCTAACGCTTGACATCAAAATTTTAGTGCAGAAATAAGGAAAACGTTCAAAAAAAAAAGAAGCATTGAAAAGCAGGATATAGATATCGTTATTTAGGAATCATAGTAAACTGCAAAGCGAATGTTTGCCGCTTGCCATTTCGATTTTGTCTTATTGTGGCATTACTTTTTAAGGAACAGTTTCGATGTGGGAATGGACCGTGGGGAAGTTATACATGATTTATGACCAGTTGCTTGAGAAACGGGGGGTAGTGTAAGTGAGCATTGTGCTATTGTTTCTTTTAACGATTAAAAACTCTAGACGGCTACCTCTACACGAAACCTCATCCACTTAATACTTACCCCTTGATGCTATAAATTAACGTTTCACTGGTTTCACAGTTTCAGCACACAAAATTTGAATTCCGGCTGCATTTATGCGAATAAACATGTCGGAATGCGCATCAGAGGCTAGCGGGGTATGCGTTTTGTTAATTCACAACCAGATCATGCATTTTCAGAAATCACTCCCAAACTACGAGATCTTGTACGATTCAATCGCCTAAGCAAATCTTTTACTGAAGGCTCGTTTTTCTGCGATCTGATTAATAAAATATTCAAGCCGATCGACGAAAACGTATGCAAATTTCTAGCACATTTTAACCGGGTATATCTTAGGATTGGTAAGTTGAGAATGGGGATAATAGGTGGCGCTAGGGTGTAAACTACAACTAGATTTGGAATACTCTACGTATACTCTAGCTTCAGCTCTTATAGAGTTGAAGTTCCGAAGAAAGACAGGCAAACAGACTGAGCGTGATACACGCAAAGGGATACGCATAACGTTGACATGATGCGCTTTGTTGATTGTGAATTGGCCGAGACGCATGAAAACTAAGTAAAAATTTTTTATAAAATCTTTTCCATCCAAGGGAAGGGGAAGGTATAGAATCCAGGATACTAACAAAACTATGAACGGTAGCAATAACGAAATTTTCGGAAATTATTTCTGAAAATTGATAAACAGTAATTTGATCCGCACAACGAAGATAACATTTGTTCGAAGACCATTTTTTTGGGCCTAATTCGCATTGCGTTGTAGTCCTTTGCAAAACAAGTGAGATGCATGCCATGTGATCGGTACGATTTGGCAATTCGCCTGTTCATCAAATCGGTCGATTTCACAGATCGCTCTTCAATGATAAAAAATCAACTTTCTGATTTCACTGCTTGCAGAAGTTTTCTACTCAGGATTTTTGTTTCTACTGACCAGATAACAAAGTGTGCAATATGATCGATCGCAAAATGCGTGCGCATTTTTTTCCACATCTAAAGAAGTATAACTCTTCGTGGAATCGATATGTTAGCTTTAAATTTGATATGATAGGTGATTCTGACATGCGCACCTACCAACCTTTATAATTCGCTCTTGAGTAGTTTCCAAACTGACTCGATCGAACAAAGAAACTGATACACCACACATAGATATGATGTCATCGGAATGAGCCATGCGAATCGCAAGCTTCTGAAAGCCAATGAAAACGAAATTTACAGCAGTCACACCCGATAGGCAAGCATTTTAAATATGATTTTCTGCAAAGTTTGCACTTGCACGTGTTTCGAAACACGTTTAGCTGGTGGCAAAAAAATTGCACTGAAATTCGTAACTCGTAAAAATGCTTCGGGTAAGTTCACTTACCCTTCCATCTGAATTCTTCCCGCTTACTGTGAAACTTTTTGAAATTTTGTAAAAAATTGACGACGAAACTCTCTCTCTCTCTAGTGGCTATATTGAAGCTCTAATCGCTCGTTCCCTCAAATATGTGACTTTATTCATCGTAGTGCTACAAGCATACTCGGGGTAGTCATCAATTAGCCCTACTTTATAATCTCTTTTATCTCTTTTACCTTTTAAGTTCTTCGTCTTGAAACCGTTCATCAAAAAGTGAGAAGCAGTCATCTTGTACGAGCGCATTTTTTTTTTCTGCTGATTTGCCCCTCTTAACACCACAGTGTATATTCAAGACATAATTTCCTGAACGGATTTCCTAGGTGACGTGATTTTGTAAATTTTTTTCGCTTATTAGATTTTAACTTATAAGTTTTTAATTTAACTTATTAGACTTTAACTTATCACTTATTAGATTTTAACCACTTTGCCACTTTTACACGCATAATTACTTCCTGCCGGAAGCTTCCTCTGTTTACCAAAATAATTCCCATTTGACGTTTTGTTTTTAACGTTAGAATCTCCTCGTTTAAGATCATGATCCCCTCATCGTGGATCATACAGCCCAAACCATAAGATAACTGTTGCGCTAATACAAATTTGTTGCAAAAAATAACCAAAGCTGAATTTTACTTGGTGATCTTGGAAAATGGAATACGATAAATAAGCTTTGACATTGCATAACGACTCAAGCTCTATGCTACGCTTATGCCATTCATTCCCAGTGGTGTTTCAGAGAGAGAGAGAGATACTATTTGTTCTGAACTTGATCCAGGTTTTGTACATTCAATCACTGCTGTTTGGAATCGCTTGGAGATGATTACGGTACCGATTACGGTACCACCAGAACAAATGAATAAGTATGAAGAGTTCAAAGTGATAAAAAGAGAAAAAGGGAATGTCGAATGGATAGGGGATACGACCATCGCTCATTGCTTTCTCGAATAGTAAATGAAAACGATCGGATGGCCTGCAAATACTGCACATCGATATGTTGGAAATGGATGTGCACGCACTCAAACGCCATCATTATCGCGTCAAATTTAATGGTTCTGCCGATCGTTTCCATCGTAGATGCCAACTTAAAACGAATAATACGGAAATATATTATTTATTACAGTATATTGTTTTTGATATTAGCGCATTTTCTATATTCGTTTGACGAAACAACAAAAAAGTGACCACAGTTAGGCACATTTTTCTATCTCAACGAGCATTTCGAATGAACTTATTGGAATTGTTGTTTGATATAAATAATATTTATTCGGTATCGGAATTTAATTAATTTAGAAGGAACAGATAAACTTACGAAACTGTACTGCAATGATTTAATATTGCTAATCTTTAACAAAATAATCGGTAAAGAGATATTAAAAAAAAGCGAGAGAATGAAAAACGATTTGGTTGAATATTGCAGCAGTACTTTAACCATAAATCACAACACACCTTTTGGTGTCGCTTACGTCAACACTTAGAAGACAACTTCCGCTCTGGACACATTTCCATCACATTCACATTCGAATAGCAAAGAGAAAACTCATGAAGATGATTACTAGCTTATTGATTCACTTATAATTTCTGGAAAGCTTAACAAATTACTAACAAGTCGAAATGAACGAAGAATTTCACTCATTGTTAAAACAAGATCAATGGATGTGGGGATATACCCGGATAGCGTATGATGAGATGACTAGGATTAAAAAAATTTCAAGATCAGTTTTGTCAAACAAAAGGTGCACAATTTTGATTAAAATAGACTTAACGTAAACTAGTAAGTTAAATTTGAAGTAGATAAAAATTTTGAGTGAAAAAAAGCTGTTCCTCATAGAAGTGCGTTCTTTAACACGTTTTATATAGAATGAGCGCTACCAGAATTGTTCAAATGTTGCTTTGAACCGAACTTTACTGTATCTTTTTTTTTTTTACAAAATTAATTAAATTTTTCGTTTGACAGCAATTTGGCTACTATGAGATTAAATAGTGCCATACGTTAATGAAGATGAGTGGTTATTTAATGTGCGAGAGAGAGGTTCATTAGCTGTTTATGATGTCTAACGAAAATGTCATTCAGCTTATGCATTCGAAAAGTTTAGCTCTTTTTCGGCTCTATAATGTTCTTTGGATTCGTTTTTTGCTGCCACTCAACAAGTTATCCTTTTTTAGTTGGTCGCCAAATTGATGGAGTTGCTTGCTGAGAATTTCTCATTGACGAGTTGCTTCTAACGTAAATTTAAAAAATCAAAAGGCTCTTTCTTGGCTTCAGAACTTTTTGGCATGATGGATGGATGATACAGAGGGTAGATGGAAGCTTAGAATACTTCATATAAGGCAAACGATAAGCAAAATCTATTCCTTGCGTTAGAGTTTTAGAATATTTGAAAATTTTGGAACAACTGGAGTACGTCAGTTCCTAATCTCCAAAAAAAATTCCATCACATGTGTGGGATTCGATAGACTTAGGCGCCGCCCCGTTTATTGATGGCGACTGGTATGGATCTGTGGTCATAGCTATAATCGTTTTCGGAGACAGACATTACGGAGATCATGAGGATCTATGTAGATCACAAGCAATTCTTTATCGCCAGCTGCCACCATTGTCACACTTAAGCACATGTATAACATGCTGTACTTACGCTTAGATTTTGCGTTTGTAATTTCCTCATAAAGTTCCCCCGCATTGTCACGCTCTTTTCAAGCGTTTATTTTTCCTATATTACTCGTAAAAGTCTTAGACTTGTCGCTTATTAATACGAAAAACTCTCTCTCTCTCTTTCACTAGTGATAAGAATTCAAACTCAATATGACCATATCGCTTGTGCAAGTGATTTATCGGAGAATTAACATCCAATGTGGTTGAATGTGCAATGTGAGAGGTTCGAAAACATGTATAAACTTTCTGGCCCCATCAAGGGCAGCTACTTTTGCAGCAGTTCGAAAACTCGCTTGAAGTTGAGGATAGAGATTAAGCTGATCCATGATTGTAGATCAAGCATGCAAAATTTTATAACGCTTGCTTCAGTAGTTCCTCAGTTGAAGCATCTGGACAGAACTGATAAATTGATAAACCAAAACATACAAACAGAATGGCGTTGCGATAATGCGTGTGCCAAATCGCGGCTTTGCTAGAGCGCATGAGACCATCGACGCATAAAAGTGAAGGTTTTTTTTTTCACTTTTTTGCGAGAATTTTCAGCTATGGATGTGTTTTTTTTGACACATATTGCAAATATGAGTGTGCACGCGAGGAATAGTTGGGAAATTTTACGGGCGTCTATCTGGTGTCTAAATTATTTGTGAATAGCAAGAATGTTTGCAATCCCT
>JPKZ01001291.1:808-26438 GCA_000803305.1 Toxocara canis
CCTTTTTCTTCCCCTCCCCCCCCCCCCCCTTCCTCTCTTTTCACCGCTTCCCAATGAAAATCAGGATGATTCTCTTCAAAGTTAGCAGTTATTCCTCTCCTCATATACTACCCACCACATCAACATGCGGTGGGAAATATGTGCTTGTATTTTTGTCGACGAAAACAAATTAGGCAATACCGACTCGCTTTTACAAGATTTTTCCATCACCTTATGCTTCCTTCAGGAATATGTGTCGCATTAACAATTTGATAAAGTATAACCTACAGTACATGCTGTTATCCGAAAATAATAGGCCTTTTTAATTTGAAAGAGGGAGGGAGAGAGAGAGAAAGATATCCTTGCCTTTCTTGGATCAATAAGAACTAGTCCAAAAATGCTTCGAAATTCACAACTCAAGGCTTTCGCTCGAGGTTTGGCGACAAAATTTTCGGTTATTCTCTTTGTAAATAAAACTTCTGATTAGTTCGAATTACGCATCCCCTCTGCCCGGCCTACTACAAAATAGCGGAATAATGAACACAAGCAAATTAACTCGAGCAAATATATACACACAGACACTTCCACATATACTGGTGACACCTATATACCGTCATAAATATCGTCCGTAAGATGCTGCTGAATGTGCATTGCGACCGAGTGACTGCCACGAATCATCTCTCGCTTATCATATGTACACTAAACTTATTCTTCCTATTAAGCCTATTTAAAGAATGATCTGCGTAAGTGATCACACACAAAAAAAAAAGAACACAGACAGTCACCACCAATGTGCCAACAGTTCAACTCTGTCCCAATGCTGTCCAAGCTTCCCGGCTCCTCTTGAGTAGGGTAAACCGATGGTGGTTCGCCATAGAATCAAAGGCCCTTCCAAGGGTAGTTGGACAAACAGAGGGTGATACGACAAGTTCGCCTGTGACCGAAATACTCCACTGTCGAAAAAATTGAGTGCTGGAGTACCTTGCAGTTCGATAGAGTTTTTAAAGGGGATCTTCGGTTCTACGGAGTCGGTTCCCATATATGAACAAAACCTTACTTTACCTGTCACCAGTTATTGCTTTAGTATTTTGTGCAATAGAACATTGATTTGCCACCATTCTACATCCCTGAACGCCTCCCTCCCTATCAAATCTTCTGCTATAAACGTTAACGATGAACACTTGACCAGTCTGCATCACTTACTGCGGAACACACGGTCGATTTATAATATTAGGTCTCTCCATCCGACGGACAGTAACGCATATTATCGCCACCATTCAACCTAGCTGCGAATGAAGCACATCCACGATTCACTAATCCTCCATTATTTAGGTGAAATCAATTCCGCTAATGGAGTTGAAAATAAAAATTGCAAGTCCTAAAATAATTATTTTTCTCCAAAACTTACGCAAAGGCACATTCAAGCTTACTACTCGGCTGGTTTGTGAATAGTTTTTCGAATAACGGTTTGGGTCCACTCGGAACAACTTATGGCGGTGTTGGATTCTTGAAGTTCTTGTTAAGCTCACAAAGCTGATTACAAATATACGGTCCTGAATATCTACTTACAATACCTGTTCTCAAAATGAAATTGTCCGAAACCCGAACGATAAGCATATCTCTTCCTTTTCATTATATTCTCTTCCCATAAATCGATTTTACCTACTAAAAATGACATCTTAAAATATATATTTTTTAAAAGCTCTCTACACTCATCTCTAATCGATGAAGAGAACGTAAGTTCTATTCATTCTCTCTTCCGATCATTCAATCTTCCATAGTATTTACTTCTATATCTATCCGATACGAACGAAGTATAAAAACGGAATATTTATTCAAACCTTGGTGCTCGCAATATAAGCTGCTTTGACGGTAAGTACGACAGCGTTGAGAAGATTCCTTGCTGTCTGTATGAGTGACATTGCCGATTCTAGCCCACTCACCACTAGTTCGTTACCCACTTGTTGAACGTCTGCTTTGACCTAGAAAAAACATTTACAATACTTGCTACGCCTGCGTTTCGTGGGACGTAAACAGAAAAGGGGTTTACAGGGGTAGGGGATGGAAGGGGGAAGGGGGGAAAAGAGGGGAGAGGACAAGGGGAGGAAGGGGGAGGGTAGCGAGGAGGAAATGGTCCTATCATCTTGTTCGCTGAAACGTCAATTCGGCAGTTTCCAAAGTCGAGATGAAAAATGTTAGAATCTGAAAAATGAGATTCGTCAACTCAGCGCGCTTCGAGAAATACGATGATTTATCAAAACACTTCCCGGGGAGTACGAACGACGCTATAAAACGAATTAAAAAAACAAATTCAGGACATTATTTAATGAATACAGCAGCATGGGAATTCCTTTAAGACCAATCAAGACAATCACTCACTCGGCTAGTAATGTTAAGCTGTTGGCAATAGAGTGTGATTCTTTGCAAATATGCGAACAAATCTTTCTTCGTTTCACTCTCCACACTCTCGTCGCCTATCTGCTTCGCTAACGAGTTCAGCTTTGCACCCGCGTCTGAAATCTCTTGTGCCGCCCTTATGACATCCATTGTAGTACGCAAAGGACCACGACCTCTGAAAAATACAATTCAAAATATCATGGCAATACCAAATACGCTTATACATAAACTACAGCTCCATTTCGGCGACGAAGGAAGACCAAGCGACTGTTAAAGAAACGCCTTGATAAGCTGTGTGCTGCAGTAACAGAATTATTCGTCTCGAAACGAATACGGAGTCCATAGTAGTTTTCGCCGGCAGCCATCTACTACTTGGTCCCAACAGTGGCGGCAGTCCGCTCTGACCTGACTATTCGACAGACATGGTTGGCTATAGGATAAGAAACTGCGTAATAAAGGTAACCCACGCTTGACGAAGATCATGAGCTGTTCAGGACGGGGTGGAAGGGGAATTAGAGGCAAGAAAATTGAGCATTACAACACAATATAGTAACTTCTAAAGCAAGGTTGTGAGCAAATTCGAGCAGTGAATAGGATTTTTTTTTTAAACCAAACGCACCCCTCTGCAAAACTTTAAATTATTTTCAAACACGCGACTTCGACCCCTGCACAAATCTTTTATGCGACAAGCGTACAACTGCGATAATCGCCTTTTCATTTTTCATCCATTCAAGACGTCCAGGAGTCAAAAAATATAGGACCTGAATGAACAATGAACCAATACTGCCATCAAGAAACAACGAAATTCGAGCAGTGAATAGGATTTTTTTTTAAACCAAACGCACCCCTCTGCAAAACTTTAAATTATTTTCAAACACGCGACTTCGACCCCTGCACAAATCTTTTATGCGACAAGCGTACAACTGCGATAATCGCCTTTTCATTTTTCATCCATTCAAGACGTCCAGGAGTCAAAAAATATAGGACCTGAATGAACAATGAACCAATACTGCCATCAAGAAACAACGAATAAGTCAATGAAGTAAGATATGAACCAACCTTGTGAAATCAGTCATATTCATCATAATCATGCACATGTGCTTCGCCAGTACAATTATATCGTTGCCTGTCTCATCCCATTTTGCCACTTCTCTTTCGAATTTACTTTGTGCGATCTGTAACGCGCATTCCATTTCAAAACGTTTAAATCAAACGAATTCTCACCAATCAAACAATTTCGTTACAACAACACTCATAATTGCCAGTGAGCTTTTTTTTCTTTCCTTCAATAAAAACCATGGCATACTTTTGCATATCTACTTCAACGCATACAATAAAGTAGTACGTTTCCAAAACAACAGAAGTATAAGTGTATGAAAAAAAACGGTAGTCCGTATGAAAAAAAACGGTAGTCATTTTTTGAAAGTACCTTGAATACGTCGATCTGTTCCTGGATTTTCTTCTTGTCTTCCTCAGGAAGTCTTCTCATAACACGCTGCTGATTTTCGGCATCCGATACATGACTTCTATTGTCTGGGTATATTGTTTGACCATCTGACAACATATAACAATCAGCAACTAGAACAACAACCTCCTCAAACAACAGATAAATTCAGATAAATAAGTAATAAACAAATAAATAAATACTGAATAAGCGAGTGAATAAACAACATATATATATATGTATATATATGTATATATATATATATATATTCATTTATTTATCCGTTCGTTGTCACTGCTTTATCGTTTCATTTTGCTCGCTGCCGCCCTTGACACGTAACAAATTAGCATCTTCGTTTCGTCACCCTATCCTCATAATTTCTGTTCACCTTTCACGCCTCATCATTGCTTGTCTTTTTACTTCTTTACTTTAAATCAAAACGTCGAATTCGAAAAGAACAGAATAGAAATGAGTTCAACCACAACAAACAAAACGTCACCATCTTCATATTCATTATCCGAGTCCACATCCTCAGGGTTTCTATTCATGAGCAATGCGTTGCGTATCTCCTTGATAGCGTTATGTACCAGCTCACTCGCCTCGATCACCTCATCGACATCGTCGTTCGGGTCACCCGGCTCCTCACTCTCCAATTTGTTCACCACTCGCTCCGCACGAGTGGCAAACTCGTTTATCACTATAATTCCCCTTACTCATTACTGCTTACCTACTTAATCACTAGTATGATGCAGATATTTGAACAATTCCGAAAATCTTGCGCTCGAGAACATTCAAAAGTTAAACGAGGCCAGAGTATATGCATTAGGAAGTCTTCTCATTCATTCACTCTTTGACGTCAGTTATGCAGTCGCCATCATCTTGAACATGATAGATCTGATCAGCTAAAAACAATTGAGATGTTCAAAAATTTTGTGGACATCCAACAATTCTGCTATTACTTTAAAAAATCAACAAGTCTGGAACTGGGAAATGAGAGATAAAGAAAATTCGCTAATGTTACTTAGATGTTATGAGTCCTAACGACTACTCGAATGCATACCCAGAAGTAAATCCATATGCTGATAAACCCTTCGTCGCCAGTTTTTTTTTTTCAAAAAACACCATGGAAAGATAAGGTGGAATGAAAAGAAAAAGAAAATAAAAGACAACACCTGAGAGGGAAACATGCAAATAAAAATAAGGAAAAAAACAAGGTTCCTTCGGATATGGCATAGAAATTCAGCCGATTTTAACAAGGAGATAGCATGCCCGTATATGGACATGATAATTACAGGAATTAATGCGCTATTACCACATTGTAAACAGTGAATTCGTCAGAAAAGGATCCATATTCCTTTTTTCTCAACCAAATAACTTTCCGGACACAGAAAGTGCTCTCATTAGACAACGCAGAGACATCAGTGATCTCTGAGATGCTAAAGCGCCATGAAAGTAACAGCACCATTGTATCGAAAAACTAAACATTGAAAAACCGAAAAATTTAAATGTTTAGCTCAGTTTAACGATGTCTTCACTGCAACCCAATAATATTTAGGCGACTAGTTCCAAGCGAGAGAACAAACCATCTTCTCTAAGCATTTTGGTAGCCTTTCGGACACGTTCCGTGTACGGGTTAGCAGGTGCCATATCCATTTCCGTGTCTACGACACCACATACACGCAACGATCGGCCTCTTATACCACCTGCCGTCCTGTCCAGCATATACCCATCGCCACTCAACACCGCCTAAAAACAGCGTTTTGCTTCTGGTTTTCCTTTGACTGGACAAGTATTTAAAGTGCCGCCGCAGAAGATTCGGAGATCGACAAAAATCCGAGAAACGATTTGAGCAACTAGTCTGTATGAGACAAGCGATACAAGTATAATATCTTTTACGGGTTGCGCAGTAGGTAAGAAGATAACATGATCATTTTGTTGATGAAATATTAAGAACCACAGGCGCCAGCGCACAAAACGATTTGAAAAAAAAACGGCGATCGAGAAATGTTTATCAATTATCATAGAGCACTGATTTAGCAGATCATGGCATTTTTTCGCAATATTTTTCCCTTCTCTTCACATTCCTTCCCCCTCTCCCCAATAAATCTGCGTTCTTTTATTTTTCTATTTATGTTGATAACTCTTCCCATCATTATAAGGGAACTCTCCTAAAAAGGATAAAAAAATACCTGAATACCAATTTTAACGTCCTCGATAATATGTGCCTCGCTCACAGCCAAGAAGTCATCTACACTTATGAGCGCATCCACAGCCATCATCAGCAAGCGCACCTCAAAATGTGAGCACTGTCATGTCATCAATTGTAAACTAACATACCCTACTAACTCGAATAATCTGTGCGACTACCATAAAATTCTGTTTTCTGAAAACAGTCTGTTCGAAAGAGAACTCTAAGAGAGCAAAGCAGAGCAGAGGGAAACGATCTGTTTTTTTTTTCAGCCATTGCTCAGTGATATTTTCAGTGCGCGAGCCAGCAGCGCATATTTTTGAGAGAAATGGATATGCCTATGAAAGAGTTATTATTCCCGTTATTTTTGAATGCACCTGCACAAAGTACAAGAGGATTTGCATGATATACGTGTTGTATCATACTATCGCTGTACAACAGAACAGTTGAACCTCTTAAGGGTGGTATTTTATTGATGAACAAAGGAAAACGTCGAAGTTCAAAAATATAAGTTAAACCTCGGTATTTACAACGCTCCTTGCATACTCCGCGGTTGTATTGTCTAGAGAGGCCATTTAAAAAAAAAAAAGAAAAAAAGAGAAAAAGGCATCCGAAAAAAACTGAACGCACTGGTTCTAATCACCGACTGATCATAGCTAGGCTTGCATAATTATAATCTTGCTTATTGCAGCCATTCACTGTAAAACACCGACACGAAGCCGTGTGCTTACTGCATAAGACACTAAAACCAAGTTATGCATCTGAGCAGGGCTCATAAACTTTTGCATTTCCGAAAAATAGCCTGTTGAGATTTAACGACAAATGTAATAAAGGCGTATATAATAACTGCCTAATTATTATTACTGTTTCTTAATCACAGTTAACGTTTTTGCTGACACATCTCATAGTATATAGGCTTTTTTCGGAGAGAGAAATAATTCGGCAAAAAAAAGCAAACGAAATATAAATTAAACTTAGCATTCGACGTGCCTTCCAAGTGGTTTAATTATAAATCAAAAAATGAACACACACCTTATCTAACCAAACATCTCGGAAAGCGTCCATATTGTCACGCGCCACTTGACTATCACGAGCACATAACAAGTGGGCCGCATTAACCACCTGTAATGAAATGATGTTGATGCTGATGTTGTGCCGCCAAATTATGTAACAAACACTGTTTAAACACTTCATAACAGCTGCTTGATTGTAATTTTGTATGATACGCATATAACTCTATCTCTATCTTCATCGTTTTTAGGTAACAAACTTCACTGCAAACCTTTTCCATTTTAATTTCCTCATTTCGATATACTGCATTAAACTGATATTTTAATGTCGTGTAATACAAAGGAAGATTTCCATAAATTTTCTCGAAAATTTAAAGTGGGATGGGCGCAATGCAATTCCTCTTCCCTTTGTTTCGTAACCGTTTGGCTTTTGCTTCCTACCTCAATGAAGGAAGCAACCGTGAGCATAATATCACTTAATGACGTATTTGTCAGATTAACTATTCATAAGTAAATGACATGGAAGGGTAGTGATCTCGTGCGTTCCACCCACTGATGGACGAGTCTGTCTCGAAAGCAAGTAAAAGCTGTCTTATCCTCAACTCACGGAGAACTTGGTAGCGAGTTCGCTCATAAATTCGAGCGTGCAAAGAGGAAGGCTACTTGCTGCATACCATGAAGTTCGCCACTCGACCGGAAATCGCGCATTACTGATGACACGCCAAAAATCTGACGACTAGAGGAATTAGGCATCGATTTGGACAATGACAGGTATCAGTGCTCCATCTTCGGACTTATCATCGGTAAGGATTTTCGGAATAAAGCAGGCATGAATAGACGACCACTTCGAACCACAAATCCCTTTTGACATATTCGGCAACTTATTCCAGCCCAGAACCGAACCGGAAGGCTAATAAAAAAATGACTCCAACTTTCAATCCCAATCTTCGTTGAAGGCTCCTTATGAGCGATTTCTGTCATATCGGCGAGACAATTACAGAGAGTGTTCTGAAAGAGTGCTAAAAATTCCAAATAATCAATTACATCAAACAGTGACGATGAGCGATACTTGAGTGAAATTTTGGGTGGGATTGGGTTAAGAAAGCAAAAATATATAGATCACCTTTCGAAGAACATTACAGTGAGTTCTAGTGAAGTAAAGTGGACCTGATGCTACAAGTTTACACACTGAAAATGCTGCGCAACAGTTGCCACAACAAACTTCCTTTTAAAAACCACCAAGAGTAAACCGAAACAGAGTTACACCTGCGGAGCCAATTTATCGATTTGGACGGCAGCGTAGCGCACCACTCTTACACCATCTTCGTTGTTAGACATTTGACACACTAACTGCGCCACCTGAAAACAAAAAATACCTTGCTGAATTGCTAAGTTGACACCAATTTCAAATAGTCAAAACATGAACGAGAAAATGGACAACAAGTAAAAACTGAGGGTAGAAAAAGCATTGGCTTCAATTACAAGATTTGTATAAATGAAAGAAGGTCTCCAGGGGGCTTTTTTGATAGTCTTCTCCACCTCTCCACCCAGCCTTTCCCCTCTTCTTTCCACTTCCGCATAGTTTTAGTAATCACCAATATGACCCATACACTGGGAATCACCTCAAATTATTCAAGAAATTCTGTTCAAGTTTCCTATTCTCAGAGCTGTTCCAAAACTTATTCATAACCAAGAAGCACTTACAGGCTAACTCTTTCTGTCACAGCTTTGCTCGAGCCTTCAAAGTTCCAATTTTTGCGCAAGCTCTTCCCCCTCTTTCTCGCTTCCACCTCCCCCCAATTGCGAAGGTCCCGAAGATGGGCAGGTGCCATCGGCACCAATGTGAATAATTCGCTAGGATTCAGAACTAAGGATGATATTCTCTCATTTACCTTTTGTTCATTTAAAAAAAATGAAACTACGAGAAACCTGAACAAGTTTATCGGCATGTTCCTGGAAGAGCTTTCCGTTGCTGATTGTGGCCTGCTGATCTTGTCGTTTCGCACTCTCAATAAGCATCATGAGCGGTGTATTAGTGTCAAGGAATGCGTCACTAACGTGATCCACAATGGCGCGACGTAGATGCCTTCTCAGATCTTTCGCTTTATGTCCCAGATGTACCATCGCTAAGTCCAGATCCTCCGACGGTTCCGAACGACCGCACTTAAAATTCAAAAGACAGCGTTAAGCGCTGGTGAAAGAGGGATGTGGGAGGGGAAAGGAGGGGGGAGGGGTGGGAGTATCGCGTAACCACCTACCCCGCCTCCTAAAAATATAATATTTGGGAGTATAATGGAGATAGCTCTGTATGAATGCAACTCATACTGGAATCGTCATCATATATGGAGAAGGCAGATGAGGTCCGCACGATTACCCTTTCTCCTTTTCAGGTGGACTAGGAAATTGAACTTGAACTGAACTTCTTTTTCTTACAAATGCAAACTTTACCCATCTTTATTCTCGCCACATTTTCTTCACTGACTACTATACCTGTCAGCCTTATGCGAGAATAAGTTCGTGATATCTGATGCTTCCGTTTCGCTAACTGTGCCAGAACATCTTGCAACGCTTGCAACTCTAATTACACTACTAATTAAATGCACACCTCCACCTTCCTTTCTAAAAAACATCGTGCTAGAATCGCATCAAAGTTTAAAGTGAGGGTAATTCGAAAACATCTCCTTGGGTATTTTAAAAGAATTTCCTAAATATCTTTTCAATCTGCAAAGCAGATAATATAATTCGAAGGAGAAATGCTTGCAGCCATAAAGTTACAACTTTCCAACTGTTCGTAATTTCTTTTCTAGGCTTCAACTCAGTATGAGTAAAATCCCGGTCTTCCCAGAGTTACGATTACTTGTGCACGTTTCGAACTGCCTCTGTACAGTGACAAGCAGACAGAAAACGGAAAGAACGAAAAGGAGGAAAGAGAGGACGATCAGTGAAATGCTCACATTGTTTTCATATTCGGCAAGTAGGTCTTGTAACGCTTGCCTCAAATTGTTACACTCGTCCACAATCTTCTTCTTGCGTTCATCTCTTGTGTTCTCTGAATCAGCAATTCCAGCCGCACCACTTACAATTCTTTCGAGCAATTCCTCTAGCTCAGGACGATGCACATGAGCACGATACGAACTTGGTTCCATATAAACGCGATTCTGCAAAAACAACGATCCATATCAGTGATGAGATGATTCACATATGAAATATTAAATGACATAATTCTCCTTTTAGCGCTTTCATGCCTTACACTCTTTATTATGTTACAAAATGCATGTGAACGTATTGTGAACTTGATTCCATGCAACTGACACTCCAGAAATATTGAACCGTCCACCACTGACATTACGGGTCCGTATATGAAACGTGCCAGCCGCTTTGATTTAGTTATTCGGATGAAAGAATAATGCAAACTTTATTTCTTAATGCAAACTTTATTCTCTTTTTATTTTCTTCACCACAATACTTCGCGGTGACTTGCTTATTCGTTTTGCAATTCTGCAACTTGCTATACGTATGTATCCAACCTTAACTAACAATGCTGGGAACATCGATTTACATATACCATGTAAATGGCATTTAAAAATAAACATAAGATGAGATCAACCTGAAATTGATCCAGCTCTCGCATGAGGTCTCCAATACGTCCGTAATGAGACAAACCAACATCACTTGTTGGAGGCCGTCCCTCAAGAATTTCGGCAATCGCTTGTAGCGCCTTGCTCATCTCCGCATGTGCAAAATCACGATTCAACCGCACTTGATCGACTTCTGGATGTCGAATATATGCCTTAAGAAATCCGATCCGCTAATCATGCTTGAAAAGCATGATCGCATCTCCTACCCTTACCTCGTTCACTCGAAATCGAGAAGGTTGGTCAACCTAAGCCAACTCTCCGGCGATATATGAAGATAAATAAGTTTGAATATGAAATGAAACAAAATAAAAAGCAAGCTTAGAAAAATTACTTATAGCAATCTGATTCCTTGAAGACATCCGAAGTAGCAAAATCTCAAAAGCCCCTCTCGTCATTAGAAACAATGAAGTGAAAGCATTGAAAATTTCGTTTACGGTGGATGAAGTGCACATGATGGCAGTGTTGACTTTAAGCCATGCTCGTGCAGCTTGAAGATCATCTTGCTCTGCCGGATCACGCAAATCTCGTACTCGTCGCCGGGTTGTCTCATTCAGCTCCTCCAACTCCGATTTCAGAGCTCCAAAACGCTCAGAGAGTTCTTGCTTTGACTCGGCTGTCACTGTACTGTCCAAATCAGCTTTCGCCTAAAGCTGGCAATGATGTGAGAAATACCAAACTTGCTCCTCACTTTCTCACTTCCACCGCTCATTCTCTCCCTCTCCCTCTCCCTAAATATCTCCTCCTTGCAATTCTCAATAAGTAAGCCGATAATGCAAATTCAATAGATATCAACTATTTTGTGAAAAATTACCACAGTCATATATCGTATTGGTCCAAATACAGCCCCTCCTACTGATCCGTACACAACTTTTGGTGAAATTTCTCAGGTTTATCCCTATTATTAAACAACCACAGCATCATTATAATTACCAATATTAACTGCTGGTACAGATTATCGATTATTACCGTTATCACCTGTTAGTTAACATTATACCCGTTATTCATTCATTGTTAAAACCAATTATGCAAATGCACTCTCGCTTTTGGCACTTGGTGAAAAAACAAAAAATCATCAAGCTCTTTATTCGAAGCGACACCTACTCTTTTATCGTAATTCATTCTCCCTCTCGAATTCCATCGAACAACCAACAATTTTTTTGAAGTCGGTGAAATTGAAGTACGGTATAAGTTCATTGTATCAAATAAAGTGTTACCCTTGCAATGTTCATGAGCATAAGATGCACGTCGACCATATCGGCCATGATAAGCAATCTTGCGACCGCGGTTAACAGCGCTCGAGCTGCACGCATTGCTCTGCTCCTTCGCTGTGAGCTACTTGTCTCGTGAATGAACTCACGACCCGATACCACCATTTCGTTACCTTTAAATCAAAACTCGTCCTCGCTTTAACACAGAACTCCGTCAGTAATGAGATCGTTTATTTGATCTGTGGCAACTTATGAAAGCTAGGCGATCTCTTCTTGAATGCAAGACCAACTGTAAATCCACTAAAGCGAATTTTAAGTCGCTCCCTCGTTTCATCGTATAGCATATCGATGGAATTCGACTTGCAATAAATGCAAGCACATGCAGGCAGTTTAAGTTTATCCGCTTACTGAGCGTGAACAGACAACGCAGTTGTGTCAGAATTTAGAAACGATAGAGACAAATCGCTGCCACAAATAGTGAACAAATATATTTCATGGTCCAAATGACTTCTGCATGCACGTTTCTGCATTTTGGGTTTCATAGCTAAATGATTAAATAAAATAAACGAATAAAGAAAAACGTTAACCAGCATCTTCGACATCCTGTAAAGCACCGTTCAGCTCCTGAACGGCATTACTTTTCGCAATTGGGCATTCACGTACGCTTGCACGCCCAACATCTAAAAAATTCTCAATCGTCTGCTCTACGGCTGCTATCAAGACGGCACCGCTCTTGCCACTTTTCTTCAACGAGTACAGCGAATCTGGATTTGTTAATGAAGTTACCTGTAAATCATAGACCACTTTTATTATTTCAAGAACAATTTGCTGGAGGCAACTGCTTCTTAATATGCAACCATATTACTCTACCAAACGGCGAAAGGTACTGGATCATACGATATAACCGCTCTTCATTATAACGAGCGGTTATATCGTACTTGTACATATATACATATAAATGCATACGTACATATATATGTATGCATGTATACACATGTATATATATCTCCTGCTTCGTACGCGGGAAGACCTGGGTTCGATTCCCGGCTACTTACCCAACGGATCGCCAGCAGGCTGACCACCAGGCGTTCCGAAACTGGTCAGAACAATCATCCGTGGGCACGGTTGTCAGCTGCATCGATACGGTGTAATAATCAGAACTCTTTCAACGACTTACCGGGGCCCCCATTTCAAATTCCTTGTATGCCAGTAAGTATAAAATTACAGTTTAAATAATTTGTATAGACTTCAGAAACTTTTCCCAGCGGAAGTCTCATTTCAATTCATGAATTACATTTTTGCCAGTTTCTGCGATTTAATGTTCGTCAATAATAGACTAAGATGTAATTAAAATAACGCGCTTTATAAAAGTGGGAGGTCAACATAAATAATGAAATCAAAAATCGAACGGGAATGAACGTAACCTCCTGAATAAGCGGTGCAATAAGCTGCTCAACTCGTTTCGTCTTCACACGATCGATGTTGATTTCGCTCTGTACGCTCACCAATGACACCATTACGATGCGCGTGCTCACATACAACGCTCACTTCTAATTACTCATTTATGTACAACAACATTTAATACCGCTCAAACGAATGAGGAAACGTAGAAGAAGAGGAGGAACAGATGAGTTCGAAAAAAAAAAGTTATCAACGTGGCTTTAAACCAAAAATGAGCTATTTAGTCAGTGTCGTTCGTACACTCCAGGAAGCCGTTATCGTTCTTCGAGGAATCCAAGTTAGAAATTCCGTTTCAGGCAAACTGCACCAGAAGCACCCTTACTTATGGCTTAAGATACTGCAGCCACAGTTCAAATCTAGCCCTCAGGGGTGGGGGGGAGGTCAGAATAGTCTCATTGTGCCCTTCGATTTTACCAAGCTCAACTTTAGGGGTTGGTTGGGACCGACTCTGAACTGCATCTGTTTTGCGAACTTATTTCCGCTTTCACCTCGATCCCTTATTTTTGCCCTCTTTCTCTCATTCATGCTATCTTTCGCAGTTTTCCCACACCGGATACGAAGTCCGCTTCAAACCTGGCTGTGATCTGTGACCATGACGAGGGTGGTGGGAGAAGGGGGAGGCGGTTAGTTCATGTGTTTGAACATTTCTATCAGCACGACCTCACGAAAGGATATATGTACAAGGGGAGAGCACCAGTACTTAAACAAAGACCACCCATGTTTGATATCAGGAGGTCAACAACCCTCACGATTAAGAGCAACCTCAAAATGTTTCAAATGCTCCATTAATAACAATATTAAGTGGACAGTTCTGGACACAAGTGCAACTGCTTTACTGCTCTAGAAAAATGAGTAAGCGTCGCAAGTGATCGGTATTGCTCAAGCGATAAAATTAAGAGACAAATCACATTAAAGGACAGTGCAAAATGGGGGACGAAATCGACTCACTTCAAAGGTTGATCCCTCACCGGTAAAAAAAAAAACAGAAGAAAAAAAGAAAATAACTTTAGACATCGGGGACTACGAAGCGAGTATCGAATATGTTGTGTATAAAATAGGGCGTGCAGAAAGGAAAAAAAAAATAAAAATTAAACCATATATAAACCCGTAATTAAAAACGAGTACATTGAACTCACGGGCAACTGCCTAAGGTTTGTCTACTTAAAGAGATGTCAAAAATCAAGTGCAGGCCAATGTACGCAGAAACGCCATCTGATCCAACGCAGAAACGCCATCTGATCCAACGCAGAAACGCCATCTGATTCACCTATGGCACACATTCCAATCAACATTGGCGTAAATTCAGATGCAACAAGCTAACACAATATCACTTTGCATCAAATTGGTATTGGTGCGACCGACGCAGATGTCTTCGTTGTAAGATGCAAAATCCATAACAGCCGCGCTACACTCCAATACGACTACGAACTGTCCCGTCACAACATTCATGCAAGAACGACATGCTCATGGCTTGCATAAAGATAGGTTGCTAACGAAAAGAAAATGAAAACTATGCGCTCAGCATATGACGGGCGAAAGGAGCGGAGGGGAGGGGGAGGGATTGGAGAAGGGAATTCTCCTGGAGTGCAAGTCTTCATGCCGGAAATTTCCACTCCGCCCAGTTTCTTTTAAACGATCGTTTAAACCGTGCACTGCAAAATTTATACCGTACTTTATCGGCTCGCTCATTCATAAGAACAAAAACTATCGTTCAGCAAAACGTACACAAGTTCGGTACCTCATCTCCTAGCCGATAAATGATCTTCGAACGAAAGGTACGGATAACGAGTTCAACCGTGTGTACGGGGTCGACTTCGCTGTCTATCCAATGGGTCGATTTCACTGTCTATCCAAAGGGTCGGTTTCACTGTCTATCCAAGGGGTCGGTTTCACTGTCTATCCAGGCGATCGATTTCACTACCTATCCCCGATCAATCCCCAACGATTTTGTTTGGCTCATCCAAACGCGTACAGTACTACAATGAAAATATCACTGATGAGAAAGACAGCAGACAAAAAACCACTTGCAATCGTCCAAGACGAGGAACTCCGACCTCTCATTGCTCGTGTTGTTGTTATCCATTACGGTACCCACTCTTCCATACCTCGCCAACTTCTATCAACCAACAAGTGCCACACCCATATTGCCAGTGATCAGCGAACACAGCTAGGATTATAGCCCCGCCTGTAACTCACATGCACTAGTTGTTATTGACACGAGTGTATATTGCAACATCTACTCCAACTCCATCAGCTTCACATGGCGATTTGATAAAACGAAAATAACGGCTCGAAATTTAGCTATGTTACACGGAATACCTATTTATTTCCTATCCAGTAGTATCTCCTTCAACGTAAGCAACTATTATGGAGGGTAGCGCTCACAGCATTCATAAATGATATCGGGAAATAAACATTTTGATGATGTTATGTACCGTTGGCTTTATCATGTACTTTATGGACATTATAATTGATAGGTACTTTATCATGATTGACTAAATATCTTGAATCTAAAAGAAATTGCTTTGCATATACCGAAAGAGGAGAAAATTTAGCATACACCAAAAGCGCAACATAACATACTTCATTTGAGTTCTATTGGGCCCAAGTCTGACGCTTGGATTTTATTAACTAAACGATGAATTACACTTCAGAATTGGCAAACATTAATTATTTATTCATACATTTTACGTCAGATGAATATTTGTTGAATAGCTTCAACAAAAGACGATACGAATATGTCACGATCGTCTCGAACATAATCACTTTATTCGATGGATCGTTTGACATAAACCAATTTTTTTTAAATTAAAACAGTATAACACCTTTATGTGTTACACGCCTGTACAACAAACAGAGGTATTACAGGCAAAAAGACACAAAGGGGGCACATATATGGGCTAACGATAGACACCGGAAAAAAGAGTAATAGATGTTTCAAAAATGCAAAAACAATTTGCAACTGGTCCCGGTAACTTTGGTTTATTAAAACCTCTGCACTCCCTATGCGATTCACATTAAACTGTGAATTAAAAAACAGCGGCCTACCGTAATTGTTTACCGTTTTCCCAACAAATTAGTCCTATATGCCATATTACTCTTCCAGTGAATACTATAAATGGTCATTCATTATCATACCTTCGAAGGATTCATTCAAACTTCTTAGGCCCATGTTTTTCGTTCCCCTACGGGCGTTCTATAAGGGAAGAGCGATACAATCAGATGACATAAATGGATTTTCAACAGTTACGAAATGGTAAATACCAGTCAAACAAAACAATATGGAGTTTTGGAACAAAGGCTTCCAATTTTACCAAAAAAACAATACGGTTTAATTTTGCAAAAAAAAAAAACAAACAGTTCAAGTATGATCATAAAAATAGAACACCGTCACCGTATAAAACTTCCATACCTAATAAGGTGAATGTGAATCGGTTTGGCGTTTCATACGAACCACAAATTGGCGTCTCTCTCGTCAAATTTCGAGAATGTTTGCCAAAAACCAATTTTAAATCAAAATTTACAAAGTTGCAGTTTTTGAGACCGAAAAGTTGTTACCCGGAAGAATGCTTCTAGTTATCGAAATGTCGAAACGCCTAAACGTGCTGGATACCCCATCTTTCTGGACGACCATTCCGGAAAAATTTCCTCGGAAACTTCCATTTTTCCGACTAGTCGATTGAAAGTTGTTCTTTAAAAATCTTGGAATTTATGTGGATTGCCCATGTTTGAGTGGACGAGGCGATAAAACGGCGAGTAAGTGAACATCGAAAAAAAAGGTTTAAAATAAATAATCAATCGAACATAACAGACGAACATCTTCAAGCAAAACGACATAATTAATAATGCATAAGAGATCCAAAACGCCTTCCAACAGACGCGCTCTGAGGGATGGTGCCGTGCGACAAGCGATTCTAACGCAGAAACAAATCCCCGGTTCACAAAAACAATGATGAGTTCTCTTGATGAATCCAGCAAGGAGACCCCGATGTTTGCATAGACAACTGATCAAAAGAGTTCCTAAATGTGCTCTTAGAAACAGAGCTGGCTAGGAAAGAGGTTTTCAAGCCGACAGCACCCAGAAATGGAGAAAAGATGATGGAAAGAGGGAGGGAAAACTCATAGGCCCTGAAATGTAGAAGAAAGACGGCTAAAGACCTCGAGCATAGAATCCACATTCAAGGATATGCAGCCGAAAACGCAGCACGAATCCATTTGGCCACCGCGATCGCACCTGGATCTGGTTCTGTCTGCGCACTGGCCGCCGTATAGCTGGCACGTCCACACTTCGCACGCATATCTTTTGTTGCAACTGCTTCCTTCTCCGCTGCCTGGAAATGTTCTCACAAATTAGTTTTGGGCTGCAAATCGCACCAGGTGAGTCGACGCGCCAAAAGAAGTGAACAACAAATTTTCAGAACGACCTCGGCTGAAATCGATCCCATAAGCTGAATTCGGAGTTCAAACCGGATCCCATATGATGATGGGGAAAAGATAAAGTAGACGAGTCGACTCTAGAACTCATCGATGTCGGACTACGCTTCCTAGAAAATGCACGGGCAACTACCTCTAGAACCTCTTGCCAGAAATCACCCGTGATAAAACATATATGAAAGACTATTATTTAAAAGAAAAATCAAACACTGCTAAGTAACAGAGGATATTTGGGTATCGCGCATCCGATGAATTACTTTGCTTATAGCTCTGTGCTTCTCTCAACGAATCCCCTTTGATCTTGTTTTGTATCTCTCGTGCATCTCATGTGACAAGTTCTCAATGAATTTAATAAGCGAGTTAAACGTTTATCTCATCCCTACCACGAGCGAAAAAATCGTTCAATTCGATTCAGTTCCTTCTCGGCCGTCAACGACACCACGATTTTCCGCTATGGCGCAAATATCCAGCCACCGTGCCCATTAACACAGTCGTACCCATACGCCGGTGCAATCTCTTTACGATAGTGAGCTGAACTCAACTTCACAATAATGAGCACAACATGCTGAAATTTAAAAAAACGCAACCTGAACAAGCCTTTCCCAATCCGCTTTTTCGTAAGTAATAGTTTTGATTGAATAAACAGCGCTGTTGAGTGGATCCACCTGAAATTAAACCTTTCTTATCGTTGTATTAAAAAGAATTCTGCTAGGATTACTTTCATTTACGCGTGTTGGCATTAACGCAGAACTTCATTCACATTTCGGTTGGCATACGAGCAATGAGGAGAAAGGGGGCGGGGGGAGGAGGGAGGACGTGCGGTGAAAATGGCGAATTATGGTGTTACTGATCAACGGCTCTACATCTGATTTGTTAACATTTTTAATCCCAGTTCCACAACAAAAAACCAGAACATCAACTATCTGTTTCGACCTTTTCAAAAAATAAAGTATACATGCATGCAAAAGATTTTTGTTGCCCGTATCTTCAGCAGAGGTTCTGCGCTTCATAACTGGCCCTAGAAGACAAATTTTTAATTTTGCCGTTATAATCGTTTCTCCTTTGATTAACACTGACTGCAACATGCTTTCGAAATTATAATTGCTGCGCTTTGCCGAATATTTCTGATATGAATAACAGCCCGCAAGTGTGATAGGTTTTTAATAATTCATATAAAGGTAGAATGATATTTGCTATGAAGGTGGAACCCGAATAAACGAAAAAGGGTAAATTTTAAAGATATTTCAAAAGAAAATAAATGTTTAGGCTGTCACCAGTCACATTTTCCTTTTAAATTTGACGGTCAAATACGTGAATTTCTGCTGCACAAAAAGAATATTTCTAGTTATGCAATCTATATTCATATAAAAAAAACGCACGTTTAACTATCGCTGTCATTTGTGGGCAATTTTCTTCTACAATCAAATCACTTGCTTACCATTGATCTATCACCAGGTTGCGCATGTCCATAACGCATAATTGCCTGTAGACCGCCTCGCAATGCCGCATGCCAATCCTCACCGGCCGCAGAAAAACCGAAACGCTGCGATGCCGCACTAAACATTAGTGCGTAAAGCTGAAAATAGCCCCATAACTACGACGTGCTTTTTAAGAAAACGCCATTTCGTGCCAATTGCAAATTATGGGGTCGTTCAAAGTACAGCAAACACCTCTTAACAGTAATGTTTGACTTAAACAGAGCAGATTTTTTGTGTAATTTTGCTTTAAGCGCTGCGCGCTTCATCGGCAACTTTGTTTTGACTACTTCAAAAATATTTGAATTTTGTTCTGATTACTTCAAAACTATTTGAATTTTGCTTCAAGTACTTCAAAATTATTTGCTGATTTGCAAAAGATTAAAACTTTTCAAATACTTCCACAGCCCCAAATGGTTACTTTGAAATGTAAAAGTGAAGTTCAACATACAGCGCCTGTTGTTCCTCCAACATCGTCTTCGAAAATTTCCGACAATTGAAGAAAAGCAGTCTGTGGCCATGAGCAACACAACTTTTCGCTCTCCAATGAACTAAGCACTCCTGAAGCACAAATTCGAGTCATTCATATTTACTCAAGGTTCTATCCTACTGTGGAATCTGCCATCACTGCATAAAAACTACTGGACCACCAAACGAGAGGCCGACTCTCCAACACTCGAATAGCAGCCCTTTGTTGGCGCACTATAAAACGGATAAGCCCCGCTCAAGTATAAAAGCTCTTCGAGGAGTGTAACATTTACTCCACGTCCCTTCCGATTGCCCTCATAATAAAGCCTGAAATTTCACGCGTTGTGTATGGCATCCATAAAGGATTGCCATGAAGCATAAGACCCTTTCAATTATAAGCCCTCTTATCAAAGTAACGAAGGAAAGAAGCATCCCTGAAGATTATTATAGGATTCATCGTTTGACCATCAAGCAAATACGGTGGCCGCATTCCTACAATACACCGAGAGTACTCGTTTCATTAAGTGTGCCTGTTTCAATAAATGCTCATGCTCCTCGAACTTAAAGCACCACTTTAAAAAAAGAATATTTTAAATGGCAGAATACAATTTAGTTACTGCAAAAGATACAGCACAAAGAAAAATCAGCATAACGACAATACGGAAGCAATCTTACCTATGAAATGTATGCAATGTCGCCTATAATGTGTAAGCAGTGTTACGCATAATATAAAAACATGTTATCTTTGCAAGCAGTGTTGGTGTATGATGAATAAACTTTTGCAATACATGATGAATAAACAAAACTTGAGTGTTAAAACATACTTTGGGCGCCTTGAGCAAGTGTATTTCCACAGTCACCATCACCAGCTAGACTATCGAGGTGGTTGAGTTCCTCTTTTGCGGCTATAATAACCGAACATGCCGACTTTATGCACGCTTTGAAACGGTTTGTCTCGGCTGAAAGTGATAGTTTACTGCTTCAAAAATTGTGCGTCTCTACTCCGTAACCTCTCCCACTTAATATTTTAAATTTCATCGCTCAATGAAATAATTTACTGCATCCAAGTTACGTGAGAAATTGCATCTAAATCTTATCTTATTAATTTAGAAATTTTTAGCATTAAAATGGCACCAGATAATTTGTTCCCCTCTAAGACCAGCAATACCTCATTGAAACTTTTTGTTAAAAAATTGGAAAGAACTTCATTAAAGTGGAATTATCTTTGATTTTCCACTTAGGGTACAATATGTTAGATCTGCCACAACAGCAATTCGATAAGAAACTTTGGCCACAACAGTTTCACCTCATTCTGCTAAAACAATTTTGAAAAATCGAGCATAAAAACTTTCCCTCATGTCAACTACGAAAACGAGACATTGTTAGTGTGCGCGATAATATCAACTAATTTACAGTATACAGTTTATGACATATAAAAAATTCTCTTCTCCATCTTCCTTTTGGCATTATTCGCGACCGACTGCACGTGACGATATATGCAAAAGGAACATTTGCAGCAGCCATTTTGTGACGGAAATTAGCCGCTGATGACGAAAACAATCCTTGTGTTTGAAGGAGTACCCCATCTATGGATGTCAAATTTTGTACGATAATGAACTGTGAATTACCATCGGATAGAGCGACACCCATTTCAGCAATTCTGAACTTAGATGGTTCACTGTAAGGCACTTGCTTCAGCTGAACTCCATCACCTGGTACAACTCTCGTCACTGTCCATGCTGGAGCCTCTGTTTCGGCGTCTGCAATTTTCAACTAAACAAGTTGCCCAAAACATTTGTATGTTAAACATCGTGCCTGATTGAAAAGCAGCCAAATTAAGGACTGATGAACGAATTAAGAAGTCGAGCACTGATCTATTTATGAATGAACTCAATTGGACACAAGCATGGTAATGAAGCGGTCTAAAATGTCTCGTCAGCTAGTGGGTCGCCGATTCAATCCCAGCATCTATCCGTAGCTCAGCAAAGGCTATCTAACTCTCAAGGGTTGATGCAAGCGTATAGGACTGAAGAATCCGAAATACTCTCAGACTGCAGCTTTACACAGCATGCTCGATACAAAAAAAACTCGCCTTCATCAGGATGGAAAAGACAAGCAGTTATACAGTACCGCAAAGCTAGATCCTCTTCCTCCTCTTCCCCCTCCCCGCCCCCAACAACCTTTGCAACTCGAACAATGACGCTTCATGCTCAGGACTGCACCCCGAAAGGTTGCTAGTTTAATGATATTAAGTAAGAATGGATTTGCCAAAATAAAGACAGAAACGAACCAAGAAGTTCGATCCATTGCTCCTCATCAATACGAAGTGCACTAACGCTAATGCCGTGTCCGTTAAGTGATGTCATCAATGTACCGTAATAAAAACGCGCCACCACATAATCGTGTTCACCTTTAAAATAACCTCATACAATGATCTCGAAGTTTGCATATTACCGACTACTGTATTAAAGAGTGTATATTGATTGATCAAATTGATACTCCTTTAGAAGGCGAATAATGCTGAATAAGATAAAGTAGGCATTTGTTTAAGAGAAAAATTCTATCTTCAACTGGGAATAGAAACAACGGTGTTTGGACTTCCGCTCTTATGTCCTAAGCGTCTTATATATATANACAATGCTTCTGATAAAGTATCAACAAAGGTCTTATGTGAGAAGGAACTGTATATTAACAACAATAGTTTCGTTCCCTATAAAATCAATAGGTAAGTAATTCACTAGACGCATTTACAGCTACATCTTCACTCGCTCTTAAGTATCATCAATTTCGAGACCACTTACAAAGCCAACTGATGATTTCACCAGCCATTATATTCATTTCGATTTGTGACGTTCCTCCAAGGTTATTGAGTAGAATTGCGATTTTCTTCCCTTAAATTCTTTTCGTTAAAACCACGCTAAACTGTATAACAATATTACCCGTTCAACATGCATACGGTGGGCGATCATGCGTCATATGCATTTACTACTGGGAGAGCACGAGTGAACGAAAACTAGAAGGAAATAAATGATAGCACCACAAAGGTGTAATTATTAAAACACGTGAAAATAACAGTCATAAAGACTGTAGCATCGAATTTCAAATAAAGCAAAATTCTGATCAAATCCTTTCTCATGCAAGTTAGTTGTTTTCACTCAGACATTTTTGGCGGTTAATACTTTTGAGTACTTTGCGTATAGATTTCTAGGCCATCATCCGTTACGTTAAATGCTGTTGCTAGGTGGATCGATTGAATATGTCTTTATCGCTATACTACAAATTAAGTGATGCCATCGTTATCATTAGAATGCTGCAGAAGTTCTTAATCAGCTGACAAAGAATGCGCTGCTTTTGTTTATCAATGAGATGGAAAAAGCGCCAAGGAGTTGATACGATATACGCTTTGGTGAAAGAACTTATCAGATTAGCCAATCCATAAACTATGCGTAAATAGTGAAAATCATTTTTACTGGTCAGGCCGATAGCCCAAGATCTTTATGAAAACTGATTTTTCTATAATCCGATCGGTGGAAATGCAACTCAACTGGTTGAAAAAAAATGGATGCAAACACTTTTTTTAGCATATCTATGCGGTTACGTCCCAATAACTTTCATTTTGATCCATGATTCAGCTTCAAACGATGTACAGGGACTGATCTTAGCGCGTAGAATAATACGATCGAATTCCGCAATTCTGGCTTAGATCGATCCTGAATTAAAGCTACCGGACAGAGAAGCATATTGGCATTTGTACGCAGCCATAATAGGATAAGCCGGTTTGATATTTTAAATCCTTAAAAAAGGGCAAAAAATACGCTACGAAGAAAACGTAACAGACGATTCCCTGTCTGCATAACTCCAGTTTTACAATCAACCAAAAAAAGGGAATAATTACCTCTTTGTAGGCATTTTTTCTCACTTTTTTCCAACCTTTCCATTAATATATGAGCGATCTCTTTTGCTGTTTTCATTGATGTTCGCTCACATCCAGGTTCACCATGAATACCCAATCCTAACTCCATTTCGTCGACAGCCAACTTGAACATTAGATCTTTGCCAGGTATACTGCACGCCGACAGACTAAGTCCGATTGTGCCTACAATTTTATAAAGCACATTTCAGCAGCTTGGCACTGATGATGGCACAGCAATACAAAGCCATTTCGACCACACCCGCACTTCCCATCCCTCTCCCCACCCCTCACCTTTTTTCACTCGCCCACTATTGCACAATACTTCTTTCACTGAAAAGAAGTGGATGTGTTAATGACCTATATATGACCAACCAACAAACACCCTCATAGTACATAAGCAATGGAACAATTTTCAGTCGGGATTTTTGGGTTTCATAAATTAGACCGCAACAGAGAACAAACGAGATGAATTCTCTTTACACTGATATATTGAAGTGCAATTCGGTTATAATTTGGCGGGGCGGGGGGACGTGTACGACAGAAAAATGTCGGCATCTTAAACTTACGACACATGGTTCGAAGCAAATGACCACATTCCCACAATCCCTTATTTACAGTCCTGACCACATCTATAACTTGTGGGTTTGGGGCAACCTAAAACGTCCAATATCCTCACCTATCCTTTCGTTGATCCTCTGTGATATTTCTGCTATTGTATCTGCATTGGTACCTTGTTCAGCCATAGCGCCAGCAATCTTGAAAATAAAAACCTTGAAAAAAATGTATATAATACAAAGGCAGCTGTAATTTCATCGATTCCCGTATCGATGCAGCTGACAACTGTGCCCACGCATTGATTGTTGTGACCAGTTTCCGAACGCCTGCTGGTCAGCCTTTTGGCGATCCGTATGCATATGTATATAAATATGTATATGTATGTAAGTACGTATATGCACGTGTACACATATATATATGATGCGTGACTTTCACTATCCTAGTTATAAAGTTCGCTTATTTATTTTCCATAAACATTTGAAAAACTAAATGCAGAGTACTCGGCCCCCCATAAATATTGTGAATGTTCGTATCATGATCAGCCTGCCAATCAGCAGGCTGATCATGATACGAACTGTGAAGCGATGGTGGTCGAGCAAAGCGTCAGGTACCAGAGATGCTTTCATCGCTGGCGCCCATTTTCAGAAATTGAGGCGAAACTCGTCTTTCAATCAACGTTCCATCTTTTAGTTTTAGTTCAAGCATCAAATAGGGCTTCACGTCGGCAGCCCCATTTGATGCTTGCTAGAGTTTACAACATTCATCATGGCATAAGCTTAAATTGTTGCCCCTCCCCTCCCCCATCCTCTCAGGCCTATCACTTGATGGTAACTATTCTTACTGCCCACCCTTTCCGCAGCAACCAAGGACAAAGCAAGTTTAGAACTGAACACCCAACTACAAATCGAAGAAAACAGTAGAGAAAACTGAATCATGTAAAAAAAGCATTCATGAAAAAATACGATGCGACTAGTTTTACCTTCATAATGAATACTGAACCGGCCAGCCCTCGCCGTCCAACTCCTTTCCCCTCTTCTCGACACTCCAGTGCTACATCGTCCGATATGACAACCATTCGCGCTGAACCCTCCTGCAAACAATCAATGCTGTGCTCAACGCATATCGAAATTTATACTAAAAACCTGCCGCTCATTCCGCCACAGTATACAATAATTTTTGGTTGAAAAAAATTGAAAAGAAAAACGGATTTTTATTCTGAAAAGAGGTCGTTCACGGAACTTAGATAATACTAGGCAGAGATAGAGGAAAAAGTACGGCTAGTTTTCATAAAGCATATCGTTCATTTAAAAAATAAATGCAGAAAAGTTGGGAAGAATCGCATAAATAACATGAAAATAAGCGAAGAAATTTCGCAAATTTTGTTCAAACTTTTGAAATCATCTCCTCTTCTCTCCCTTCTCCTCCTCCCGCCCCCCCCCCCCCTCCCCCCCCCCTTTCGG
>JPKZ01001291.1:35834-51478 GCA_000803305.1 Toxocara canis
GGAGCAAACAAACTTTATCAGCCCTCAGTGATGTTTTTCGGTTTGTTTTTTCTAAAGGGGAAACTTTTATCGCTTGAGGAGAAAAAAAAACAGATGCAGGCAGGCAAAGAAAATTTGAGCGCAAACATACCAGAAAACGAAAGTTGCGGTACAATATAATTACAATAAACAACACTGTGTTGAATTTTTGTATTCGTTATTGTACATGTTGAGCGGTTCAAAATGGAAATAGGTAAACTTCTTGATCATATCAACCAGTCGTGAGGAATTCGTCGAGATTAACCTGATCGAATAGCTTAAATTAACGAACGCAGATTTTTTAAATTCAAAATTAATAACACTTTCGATCACAGTTCGGAAATTAGCATGATCTAGTATTTGGAGGAGAAAAGTTCCCCGAATATCAACAATTGTATTATTAAATGGATGAGTTTTGTGAGCTTTTGTAATGGCGCCAACAACTGCACTCATTCCTGACGATATCCGAGTCAATTATGGCCTCAGCATGTAATCGCATTGCGATTAGCGGCTGCTTACTCCATGTTCGAGGTTTTTGGGAGGTGCAAACTCATGATTGTGGGTTGCCGAATTTTGAGGAAGAGTGCGTACGCTTGAAAACCTCGCAATTTTATTACTAATGAGCGCACCTACAAGTTGTTAGGATGCGAGTGGGCCCAACCCTTGCAATTTTTAGGATGTGTCTTGCTTTATGCGTAAAGTTGATTTAGGTACTGAGGGTTGATCTGATGGAAAGTGTAATCTTCTCTCCCTTTAATTTTTTTATCATCACTTTTTCTAACGATATTTTTAGTTCCTTGTGATATTCAGCTGCGTGTTCTGTCTAGCCTACTCTTTAGACATTGTTAGAAAGAGATACTTAGTATCATCATAAAAGAGGTTCTTGATAGTTCTTGGTATCGTCATAAAGGAGGTTCTTGGTATCGTCCTAACTGATTCGCCAAACTCTCATTTAATACTATTGAAGAAAAAAAGTTGTTTCAGAACGTACCAGCTTATGCTTCTTTTATAGGAATTGGAAGGGGAATACAAGGTTGTAATGTTTGCGTGAAATTGAAATATATCAGTTAAGCCCCAAACGAAAGTGGCAGCCAAATTATCGCTAAAGATTTGCAATATTTTTATTTCCCACTTTCTTCTAGCTTTCATTAATGTAAAGCCTTCTTCCTTCTCTAGCACTGTATCCGCCATTGATGGCGAATTTGTGTTGTTAAACGACTAAGACGCGCTTGTGATCCTTGATCATCGCCGATCGGTTGTCCTAATTGTGTGTGGTATTCATCGCTGTGTGATGTTGGCGTGGGCGAATTTCTATACTCACATTACCGCGTGATGAGAAAATATAGCGAAATAAATATTTAAAAAGTAAAAATATAGAAAAAAATAAAAATAAATTGAATGAAATAACTCATCTGGTAGGGCTAAAAATTGAAATGGACGAAACTATAGTTTTTGATCGTTTGAATATTTATTTATCGAAAATCTCAGAGAATGCAGCTGAGTCTAAAACTGCCTGATATGTATGAAATATCTTGCCAATCAGTATGGGCTAAACTACTGCAAAATTCACTCGATTGGCCTGTCATTTCTCTCAAAGTGATCGATTGTTTAAACTTTTTTTTGAATGCGAATAATTATTACTGCTGCTTGCTAGTGTAATTTTGCGTGAGGGATTCGCGCCGAAATTATTCACTTCCTGATTGGAAATTTATCAAAATCTGAATGAGCTTGACCTTTCCTACGTTTCCCAACATTTGCAGCTTCGAGAACTTGGGGGAAGGGGGGGGAGGGGGGAGGGAGATGTTAACCTCGCATATGATGATGTTATATTTTCTTTTTTTGAAGGAATGACTGAGGACATCAGCAGTGGTCAAGTACATTGGTCAGATTTGATCAAAGAAATACATGCAGCTCTTGCTGATGCAGACAGCAACTTTAAACAGGTTTTTTCTTAACAATATTGGCTCATATTAATGCTGTAGTCGAATTGATCCGTGAACGATTGAAACGAAATTTCTGAAGTTTGTGCATCAATGGGTAAACTTGCCTATAGTTTTGGGGTATCATATGAGTCGTCGCTGTAGTGAACAAAAAAAAAATGTATACAAACGCGTTCATTTTAATAAACAGAAACTTAGATGCAGTGCAGTCATGTTGAATATATATCTTAGCTTTAAATAAACGAAGTGAAGTTCTGGTGAAGTTGAGTTCTTCGACTTCTGCAAGTGTAGCTATTGTTTTCTAATGCAAATGGCAATAAGTACTAAACAACTGCAAAAAATGTGGTGTCTAACATGCGTGATTGATTGCATTGCTGTGCAATACCAGAATGCGGTATTGTAGATTTTTGGAGGCAGAGAGTTGCTGGCAGATGCGGCTCTGTTGCAGTCGATTACGGAGCTGTTTCTAGCTAAGCTGATGTCATCATTGGATGCCGATAAGACCACTAAGCATTTCATCTCAGCCACCACGTTCGCCGCTAAAGTTTGTTCACTTTTGTTTTTTTTTTGACATATTTGGACCGTGTGAGAAGGAAATTCATCCATCTTACCTTCTGTTGAACGCATAATAATGGTCGCGTAACCTTCAATCCAGCATTGGCACTCTAATACAGTCTATCCATTGAATTTTGCTTCTTCTTTTGGATGTGATGAAGGTTCGCACAAGCCTTCAGCTCGAGTTCAGTGTCTCCTCACTCCCTTTCCATTCCCCACCCACCCCTCCTCTCCCTCCCGTCCCCCCGCGCCCAGTCTTCATCCCTGTTCCTCTTAGATGTTGCACTTCGCGATTGCTTCTCTCGTATTTGGCGAACGGAGATGCTGTAGTTCTTGGAAGTATGAGTTCAGAATTATACGATTTTAACGCGAACTTCCAAATAAATTAATAGCCCATAATTAAGGTTATGAAGTTTTTATGGTGGGTGGGGAATGGAAAGGGAGTGAGGAGGTGGAGCTTATCGGTCTTGTTTAGTCATGTTGAGTTCACGTGGATTTGAACCGGGGCAGCGGTTGTTTTGCAAGTTTTGTTGAGTATCGATTGTAATGAACACAAGCGTTATAAATGGGATTTTAATAATCCGAGGGACAGCGTAATATGAATTTTTGAGGAAGACGGTGTTGCTTTTGTCCAAGCTGTTATAAGGGTATTTTTAAATTGTTGACATAATGTGCAATGGATATCTGTATTCATGCAAAATGTTATATTGAGCTGTTATCATGATTTCTAGTCAGTCACTGAAACAAATCAAACGTAACTTAATTTCTGTTGCCACGTTGAATGCTTTTTTTTCTGATTTACAAACACATTGTGCGTTTGACGGTATTGTTATCCACCATAATATTTTTGTATTTTAGACTGCGAACGCAAATACTGATTAAACAAATTTAGATGAAATTTTTACTCTCTTTTTTTCCAGCTGATGCAATGCAACGGTAGATTGGCATCACCGGTTGGAAACGAGCACGACGAACTTTCCGCAGAGGAATTGTTATTGCGGTGGATACACCTAGCAATGCTGGATTTCAAACCTTATCCAGTACCATTCTGTATTCCGTAAGTTTTTTTTTTGTTTTTATTTCGAGAAGTGTCTCGATTATTGTTATTCGCTTAGATGATAATAAAGCAAGCCCAATCCATCTTTCGTTATTTATCAGTGATAACTGGTTAACAGCAGTTGCTTTCGTTTATGTCACATTGTAGGCGCGTTCACCACCCTGTTGTCTCCGTCTTCCAACAGAGTGTTTGTCAGTGACTAGATTAAAGGCTTTCACTTGAATGGTTTATCTGCGCAGCATAAATCGTTATTGTAACCGCAGATTTTCCAGAATAATCGCATAATGTTATTTTAAAGAGGTGTAATGTTAGAAAGTGGGATCGACTGTCAGTTTTCATTTCCGAAGTTCCAAAAGTATTGATTGCATATCCGTACTGCGATCCTCCCGTATATGTTTCATGCAAGTTTCATATGCGTTGCGAACTATGGCGATGCTATAACCTTCAAAAATAATCGCAAACGGAAATTGATAGTTACTTTCAGTTCCGAGCGTCATATTTTCTAGGAACGACGAAATGAGTTAAGCTATGCCAATTAGCTCACTGTAGAGATCGGTCGATGCTCTAGCAACACTCGCGGTATGGGATAGTCTTGTCATTAGAAGGACTAGGAAGGAGGAGGAATTACTCGAATTACGAATTTTTTTCAAAATCTATTTGTTGTCATACTAGAGGTGTTTTGAGAAGTATCATCTTCATTCTTGTCGATTGCAGCCATAAAAAATACAACCTTTTATACTGACAGTTTTTTCTTCAAATATGATGAGAATTTTATAGCGCTGTAAGAGAATTTTTTTTGGAGGAAAAAACATTTTTTCACTGTACGGAAAAAGAACTTTCCGATTGAGATACATGGCGCCTTGGACGGTCGCAACTGTTAAAATGACGCATCATTTTTCACATTAGAAAGCATATAATCGAACGAACGATCGGTATAGCGGACCACAAAGTGGAATTTTCATTGTTGTGCTCTATCCTTCATGGAAAATTGTTCTCAACTGTTATCTCGTTCTCCTAGTTTTCATATGTTTTTTCGTTCATTGGCTCCACAAAAATATTTTACAAAACTAATGCTGCAGATTGAAGGAAAAAAGGCCAAGAAAATATTCAGTATGCGGATTCCAGTGGAAACATAGATGAGAAATTCTATGCATTCAGCGGCATACTTTCAAAGGCATAATCTCGTTTAGTTGCCGATCGTTCAAGTGGCGATTGTTCATAGGCATACTGAAAAGTTGTGACTAGCGAAAGTTTGTGGTGTCAGAAGAGTGCGTGTAATTTTTACGCTTGCCAACATTAACTCGAAAATTTGTCAGACTTACGAGGCGGGGCGGTGATATCGATGTATGATTAATTGTTGTATATGTTGAGACCTGGTATCCAAAATTTGGAGGAAGTACAAGTGAAACAACCGTTGAGAAGGCGAAGAGAGCATTCGGGAAATGTGACGAAGGTTCTTCTTAAGGTAGCGGTAATTCTTTTTCCTTTTAATACGTTTTTTTCGTGTTTTCTTTTTTTAAATTTATAATACGAAGTTTCCAAAATTCTTCGATACTTGTTTGTCTATTCTTAACCTGTATTTTGTTTTACGGTTTCAGAAGTTCAATTCTCTTACCAATGTTTGCCGTTCGCATATAATTATTTATGGACGCATTAATTAAATCAGTTAGATGCTATGATTAAATATCAACACCTTTTAGCCGGCAGAATTACAAGACGATGGAAGTGAAGCGATGTCACAAATACTAGACAAAATGTTGATTTGTCTACGAGATGAGTTGGAAAGACTTGGCACCGATCATATGGGGTACTACGAGTACGTGCTTCATCCAACGGACTATGCAAAAACCGTCGAGAATATGTTCCACGTCAGCTTCCTCCTTAAGGAGAAGAGAGTACGTCTTTGGGTGCCAGATGGAAGTCTCCCTCAACTGGGTATGTTTTCGTCAATACTATATATGACCCTGTTGAATTCGCTCTTCGAAAGCTGTTCTCTTATCATTGTTATGTAGCTTTGTAGCGTTTACTTGACTTCTATGCCTCATGGGCATAAGTATGGTTATTTCGTGCTATTGTTTGCTACGGAAACAGACGCATCTATAATCTGTCTTTTCTTCACTTTTTCCGGTGTTGATCATACATCTAACTGAACTTATTTACAGCTATGGTGGACAGAACGGCGAATGGAAATGTTACGAATGATGATAAGACACATAATACGTGCGTGATTTCGATCACGCCACACGACTGGACGGTTAGTTTCTCACGTTCATTTTCGCTCAAAATTTGGTGTCAACCTTTCCTTTGATAGGCATCATTTCATGTTCCTTACAAAAAAAAAAATTGTAAGGAACACGAAATCCCTACCCAGTGAAGGGATGTTGCCCATATACGAGCGCAACTTTTTTCACCGTAATTTCTGTTCGATGCGCTCTTTAATTAACTTTATCATTTAAAGAGTCAATTAAGTAAGTATACATAAATTAATGCGCTATTACCACTGTTTTCTAAAGAAAGTTCTGGGCTTCCTTTACAGCCAAGAACAATTTACCACCGATATTACTGCTTTAGGCAGTGCTAGTTTGAGAAATTGCTGATAGTTAGAAGTATATAGCAGTTCTTGAGAAAAAAGAACGTTTTGTGATCGAGTTTCATGAAATTTTCTCGTTCGTTTAATTAGGTATTTAAATTTGTTTGGCTACTTATTTTTCTACATCTAACTGTATACCATGAAACCCTGGGTGGGTTGTAGTCATGACATGTTTCTTTAAATTTAAGACAAAACCTTATAGTTTTTCCGACTCTAATTGAGAGGGCAGGTACTTGAATCGGAAAACGCACCTTATACCAGCTTTATATTTTTCAAGACTCCTGTGCTATATTCGGGATGGAGTTTATAATAGAACTTTTCTGACAGTGTAATGGATCATCTTTAGGAACTCGTCAAATTGTTGGGCATCAAGGAGCCGGTAGTGCATCTTGATTAATCGCTATTAGCGACTGTTATTATATTGGGAAATGCTCTGTTTATGACATACAATCTTTTTTGCTTTCTTTTTCTCCTCATCTAACGTAAAGAGTACGAGATTCAGTTGGGGAAGGAGAAGATGAGTAATGGTGGGGCGAGTAATCTCTTTTTTGAATCAAGCACAGAATTATCCTTTCCCATTTGTCGACGTGTTACTCATTTTAATGTTTTCTGAGCATAATTTGCCGATCTTATGTTTTTTGACTGAAATTTGCGGGTAAATTTTTTTCTTTTAACGGAAATTTTGAGGGTATGCAGAAGGCCTCGAGAATCTCGAATGTTTAGAAGATTTACTTTAAATAGTACTCAGAATTTCCATACTTCTCAGTGCTTTTCAAAAGACTTCTTTGTTGTGCCTCTACCTATCTCTTATGCGTTACTTCGCTAAAATACGCAAAATTCGCGAATCACCTCCTCGTCTTTCCATGAGGGTGAGTGGGAATGATGTTTGCGTGCGGTTTGTACGCTATTGCTACTCAGTAGCATCGGTTGAAGCTGGACCAGAATTGTATTTTTTTTTTTGAATTAATGCCGCCCAAGTGTTGCCATTTTATGGGTGTATAGGAACGTCTACTAAATCGAGTCATCGCGAAATACTTCGTCGCATTGCTCAACGCTTTGTGATATAAACGCATTCTCGTTTTTGCGGCTTTGCGCATGTTGCACATTGGTTCTTAGCTTTTAAGCTGTTATAGTCGTTGCTTACTCGAGAAGAAAAATGAAGATAAGGAAGCAGAAAAAAATGAAAAAAAAAAACGAAATCGACATTAATATCAAGTCTGACAATTGGAAAACGATACTGAGTTCAGCGTTCCTGTTCCAACGTAGAGAACTGGAATCAGTCATCCGGTGAGTTCTCAGAGGAAGTTTGAACAGAGGGCAACGATGAATGCAACACGATATTGTCAGGAATGAAGGGAAAACAGGTGAAATTGGAATGGCAAAGAAAAAAACGATGGAAGTAACGTTTTGGGACAAGCAATGACCTTATATCCATCAGGATTCTTGATTTTTTTTTCCGCTTCTTCAGCAGTTCGTTCCGTTTGGATTTTATTTAATCTTTTTGAGACTGACGATTTCTGATAGTCGTAAGCGGTAAGTGGTTGAAGGGCGGAAAAAAATTTTTTTAAGGAGATCCGCATTGACTATTCGTGAGATGGATTTCACAACTCAGGGAAAAGATCACTCACGGAGATGTATGCATTGTTTTGTTTGAGTCCGTTTATTGAGAAACGTCAACATGCATAAGTAGCCGGCTATAGTGGTTCATTAAGAATGAATTAAAATTGTGCTAAATAGTGCCAATTACGGTGCTAATTAATGAGTCGCTTGTATGTAAATATTATTTTTATAATAGCAATTTGCTACTCTATGGTTTTGCTAATGTACGTTTATTTAATTGAATCGCCTTGATGTACAGCTAATTTCAATCTAAAGCTTTCTAAATATGCGAATTTATTACCTGCAGTCTTCATTACAGTTAAGTGCAAATTTGTTGATGTTATTGGTGCGCAAAGAAAAATGTTTGATTGAACGATGTCAAGTTATTGGGGTATTTTGTAAGATGTATTTGAAACGTTCAGATTATTACGGTATATATTTCAATTTGAGGGTAAGATAAATTTCTGTAAGGAAAAGACTTCCTAATATTTTAAAATATTTTTTGGGGGGAGATTTCTAAGGCAAGAAGAGAAGAGTGCCTAGATCGAGGATGTCGCCTTTGAATTTTTAATGCCTTATTTCTTGGAAGCAGAGTTTTCAAACGAAAATATTTCTAAGTTCCTCTATATCGCCTCCCCTGCAAGAATGTCTGTCTCTCTGGCCAGTATTATTAATGCGCCACTGTTGATCTCTATGATATTTGTCACCATTGTGCAAAGAAAATTTCACTTCCTAATGTTGCTCATGTTCGTTACCTGTTATCTTATCGTTCCTCATTTGTGACTTTTGTGAGTTGCGGGTTCGATAAATATGTTACCCACATCTCTAATAGTTGTTACGGTACCGCAGAAGTACGAAAATAAGGTCAGAGCGAACGGGAAGAGAGAGAGGGGAGGGGGGGATTTTAGGAGAATAAGAAATGAAAAGATTTCATAAAACGCTATTTGAAAATGACTAACGTTTTCGTAAATATGAACACCATCCACTCTTCGCAGTTCCCTTTTTCTCTTCCTCTTTATTTCAGTAGAAGATTTCGAGCTAAGGTCCGATTGCGCGAAATAGACGCGATTAAAAGTGTGAAGGAAGAGATTGAATTGACAAAGTGGAAAGGAGGGATTGTGATACAGCCAGAAGTCGAGGTCGATTCGAGATTCGGAAGCAGCAGACCGATAAATTTATCGACATTGTTGAAAGGGGGAGAGTTTTGACATTGTTCGGATTCAGTTTTTGTATAAATTAAGTGAACATCGCTTATGAATACTGAGAAGTTGGACTGCATGAAGTAGTGTATGGGGAAGTTGTTTTTTTTTTTAATATTTTGCGTGCTATATGGAAATATGATAAATGATAATTGCAATGAAAATTGCCACCAGGTTGAAAAGGTGTGATAGTTGCATGTAAAATTCAAATGCATGCAAGATGCAACCGCATCGATTGCAAATGAGCGTTCGCCAAAATGGAAAAATATTTCGTAAGCGATCTATTTTTTAAAAATACAATTTTGCTGCATTTGCAATTTGCTAAAAGCCTGTTGCGTTTTCATGGCTGTTCGCATGTGTATGTATGTGAGCGCATGTGTAAGTCTGTTTGCCTGTACAACAATTTCAACTCGGGAATCGCTATAACTAGGGATATGAAGCTTGAAAGATGTTGCATACTGTACGATTGATTATCTCGTATTACCGATCTCAAACTAGTTCACTGGTCCGGGAGAGGAGTTACACGTTCCTAGGGTAAAAGAATTTGCGGGCATTGTGTAATGGGTTGGGTTGAGTATTGGACCGGACGGATCATATAAACGGCTTTTTAGTGGGGAGATTATAAAGTCGATAGGGTCGGGTAGAAATTGAATTTTCTTTATTTGTCAACAGTCTATTACACTGCTCGGTACGATGGATTAGTCCCTAGACCTCGCATCGTGCTAACCCCTTGGCGCATATTCCCACCGGTTTATTTCATAGACCCCGAGTACAGTTTGCCTTGAATAACGTGCCTTGTAGGAAGTGTTCATTGTGCAGTTTTCCTTGTCACCGTCGTCTAATCCACTCGAGCGTGCTTGTTGGTTCGTTTCTTCATTCTTCCCTTGGACGCCTACCTCTACGGAAGCTCGACACAGTTATCAACTATTGGAGTGCCATGTTTGGCCGACCCGGTATCATCTCTGATCATCTCTAAGTATGTCTTCTGAAGGAGTCAACCAATTGCATTTTTATTAAAATATGCGCATTGCGTTTGGCAAATTGTTGTTTGATATGTTCTGCGGGTTTCGCAAACATTTGCAATTTACATACTCTGCTACCAAAGAATATTTACAATATTCAAGAAAGTTGGCGTGTTGGATAGTTGTACGCGGTTGGTATTTGTAGCCGTTTTTCTCATAGCATATGGTCGGATGCAGTGTTGTGAGTTTCTTTTTGCTCCAAGAAGCACCTTTTCTGGCATTAGCAATAAGGACAAGTTTCGGAGCCTGCTCAATGTCTACGATCCTAGCTCGTTTCTTTCGTGACCTGAGATCAAACTCTTTGGAAACGACTCCGGGGCTTATTAGTCGACTCCAAAAATTTGTCATTCGTTGTTAATAGCTAGCCTAGCTTTCGATGATATTTCGATAGTCGATTATGCGGGGCGGGGTGGAATTTTCGCTTAACCAGCTCAACTTTTGAATGCGCAAAGAACCGCACAGGTAAAGAGGTCAGGCAAGCAAACAGAAGCACCATCGCTATGTAAAAGGTGAATATTATTTTAAACGTTCAAGCCAGGGTCGGGTCAGGCTAAGCATGGTGATCGAGTGTACATAAACATTGAGAGATCCTCGCCTAAGTGTAAAAAGAAATTCTTGGTCTTCTGTAATCGTTAGTAAATTCTCAACATATGAAAAACAACTGTCGGCAAATCGACAATTTCGATATGATTCGACGCCATTTAACGCTATTATTCGTTGTTCGAGTGACAGAATCTCTAAGCGACAAACGCACACCACAGCTTGATTATTGGTCCTGGAGTTATAAAGTTATAAAGGGCCGTTAGATGCCTTTGTTTACGGTTAGAGGTCTTCCCCGTTAAACGAACTCTTTAAATTGTTTGTGTGCTTCCTCTCTCAAGAAAAAAAAAATCAACCCCTTTTATTATTTTTGAAAGTTTATATGACCACGCTTCGCTATTAAAACGTCACACAATATAATTTTAGAAGGAAGAAAATGCAACAAGGCTACCCGATTGATAGAATAAAGCAAAACAATAGGGAAGAAGTGTCAGGAAGTGGTGTCAATCTCTCGTCGACAGATAGCGAAACAGCTCTTGGTTCGTTTTTATTCTTATCAACGTAACAACACATGCCATTATCTCACTGTGTTAAGATATGAAAATTGAAGTACAAAATGAAGTACTGAGTAGAAGATTATCAAAGAATAATAAGTTAAGCGGTACAAAATCATATAGTACAAGTCATCCCTTATTCTCTCATAATCCACTTTTTCCCTTACATATGATGAGCACACAATGAAATTTTGCTTCGATGAAAAGCAAACAACAAAATGATGTATTTGAGCACTGAAATTGAGTTTTATTAATAAGTATAAATATTAATGATCACTCACGCTAGAAAATCGTTGATGTTCACAATTTTAAACGCGTTTATTATGACTAGATCGACGAAGTATATGAAAGGAGCAATTTTAAAAAAATATTTTATAGGTTTTTGATCGCAATTGGCCATAATTCGTCCTCCAATAATTTTATCATTTTCGACGTTTATGTAGGTAAAATGTTGGTTATCTTCAGAAGAAGTGAAAGCGCACATCGAAACATGTTGGACGTTCCTTGGACAGGTTGGGTTCCGCTTAAGTATTCTCGGTAATTTCATTCGAAAACAACAAGACATTCTCGTTTTTTTTTTCTTTTGCCACTGTTAGGCTCCGACATATAACGGCCAAAAATACATTTGCACATTCTGCCTTCCTCTGTTGCAAGTGGTAGAAGTGAATGAGGGGGGTCTATATTGTACGGATTTCTAGAGGTACAGTGGGGTGGGGAGACGGGGAGAAAACGTCTGTACTTGTGTATTGTGCAGATGGTATAGGTGAATGAGTTGAATGTACACTGTACGAATTTCCAGGGATGCGAGGGAGGCTGCGCCCGTAAATTATATTATGCAAGTGGTATAGCTAGACGACGGTCTTATATAGTAGAAGTGGTGTGCCCCGAGGAGGTCGAGTAACAAACAAGAGGTTGACCAGTAATTCGTTTTTTTAGAGTTCGATACCTTTTCTAATATCGGGAATGGGATTGATCGCAGCAGGATTGTTCTTCGAGAGGGCTCAGCATTGGCCTTTTTTTATGAATGTTCCTGAAGCGGTCGTATTGGTTCCTGCACTGCTCGGTCTAAAAGGCAATCTTGAAACCACATATGCGTCACGTTTGTCCACCTTGGTGAGTCATATCTCTCTCTCATTTCGCAGTTATGCATATTTAATGTGACATATTCTTTTACGCCAATGTTTATTTCAGTTTTGATGCTTATTTGAAATGCTATTTAGTTGTAGTTGTTTATTTTAGTTTTATTTTACAGGTCATGAGGTTACAAAAAACGATAGTTCGCGAATTTTATTTATGAGTAAACGTTGCGTTCACAATTTAAATGGGATGTAAATTCGCATAGCATCACGTTCTCTTAACGCTGATCTAACTGGATCATATCTAAAGAGAAATGATCATTTGTATTTAGTTTATTTTATTAAAAAGTATGATTCATCATTTTTTAACTTAGATAGTCGACTGGTAGACCGTTTCCTCCTCAAGTCATAGCTTAAACTTCGTTCGAATAGGCAGGGGGCGTCTATGTCAATGCCACCCACTGTTCTAGTCAGCCTTGTCGATCCTGTTCATGAATGTGATGGCAAAGTTTTTACTCGTTTACCTAGGCAGACTTTGGAGGTCTGTTTTGGGCAGTTCTATCTCATTTGCCGCTTAACACACTTCCTCTCAACCCCCGCTCTTTGGGCAGTTCTATCTCATGCGAGTGCGTGGGACGAGTCTCACGTGCATAAACATATTGTGCGGGTCTTACATCTTCGATTTGCCATAACTGCTGGTTTACTAGGCATTTCACAGCCCTAACGTGTCAGCCAGTGGCGATGTTTTGCTCGATGTCTTTTAGTCAAACAAAGGTGAGCTACAAAAGAAAGAGGAAGTTCTATGGACACTCATATACAATGTATGCTTGATCGAGACACAGGCTATCGCGATGTCATTTTTCGCAGCTCTCATAAGCCTTTGCTTAAGTCTCATTCACTACGAAGTATGTGTATTCTGTTTTCTGACTCACATGCGATAATTTACATGTTTAATTAGATCTTGTCGTTATTATTCGAATATGTGCTAGCGGACCTTCGAGATTATTTCTAAATAAATACATAGGCGAATTTAAAGCGGCGTTAAGCTCCGGAGCCGCTTTCTGTCGGTTGCAGTTACCTACTACTAAAAGGGCGAGAAAATGTTCCGCCTCATCAGTATGTCTCATGAAAGAAAGTGGTTACGAGGCTCCGTTCTCCTCCTTCTTCCTCTCCAACTTCTCAAGGCAAACGTCTTTATTGCTTAATGTATCTGAGGAACTTCAAGCTCCGGCGTTTTGTCTAAAGCCGCTCCGTCCCTTCGAGGAAGTAAAGGCTAGCCAGTGCTTTCTCACTCAGCCACGCAGCTATGACAGTTGTTCTCCTCCATGCAGAAATTTCCGCAAAAACCTATTTATCCAATGAGCTGGAAAAAAAGGGAAGTTTTCGAAGGACAGCTCCGGTTTGCACGTGTTAAGAAGTTTTGGCGAGTGTTGCCGTGAAGGACTTCTTTTTGAGTGCTCGAATGAGACACACAGCCGCAGCTATTATCATCGCACTGAGCGCATCCGCTATTCATGTTTTGAGAAAGGGTTGTATGCACACACCACGATGTAACTTATCGAAGTAAACGAAGGTAGCGCTGGTTTCCAGATGGCCTACATAGTTCAGCGCACAAACATTAAAGTCTTTTTCATATTCGCCATATTCTTCAGTTGTCTTCTCAGGAACACTATAGCATTTCGAAAAGCTAAAAATGTCGCTCATATCGTTCTTCTAAACGTTTTCCAATTCCGATGCGCAATATTAATAAGTTCGAGCACGATTTGTGTTTTAGTACGGTATCAAAGTCGAACATCCGATTTAGGCTTGTCGATAACGGCTAGCTTTCTCTGAAGTATGTATTTGTTAAATGTGTGTACATCAGATCCAATTCTTTGTTCGCTTATTGCCTCCTCAGAAATTTGAAGTAAATTATTTTCAAACCAAAAAAACCCCCTAATTGATTGATAATATTTTAGAAACATTTCGATAAGGGCATAAATTTTGGCGTTTCTGGTGCGTGTTTTTTCTAATATTTATGTTTAGTTTCAATTCGATCATGCAGTATTAGTGATCGCAAGTGCGATGTCTGCAGCGGTCGTTGCGTCTGTGACGTTGGCTTGTCTGATTGCCGGTGTTGTTGTTTTGGCAAGCAAATGCGGTGTTAATCCGGACAATGTATCAACACCGATTGCTGCTAGCATTGGCGACCTTGTCACACTTGCCGTATTGGTTAGTAATCGAACGTTTCTCATTCGATTATATCAATATTCTTTTCGTGCTACTTCATCGGATCTTATGTTCTTTGAACTATTTTCTTTTTCATATCCATTTCTATGGAACACATATAACAAACAGAACCGTACGATGGGCGATGGGCGAAATATTTGTTTTGATTTTTTGATGGGCCTTTTTCTTGTTTCGATATTTTGTTTTGTTCTTTTTTGGGGGAGGGCGAAACAGATATTGGGAGGGGGGGAAGGGAGGGAGCAAAAGCTATTGGGGAATATTTAGTGGAATAGTGCAAAATGGAACAGATTATAAAAAGAACGGAAGCAGAAGGAACCGTACTAAAGACAGGAAGGACATATACTTAAACCTGCATCAAATATCTGGCAGTCTCTATTTGCCTATGAAAGGTTTGCATCTGATGGACGCAAAAATAGTATTCCCAGCGTATTAAAAGTAAATCAAAACTTTATGGTGGTGGCATATTTTTTCTTCGAATATAGGATTATCCATACACAAGGAAATATTATCCGAAATAAGAGCCATGTTGCTTTGCCGAGAGAATGCTTCGTTTTAGAGAATTCTGACTATCTTAACTTTTTGAACTTACTCGATAGATTGTTGATGAAAATGCTTTCAGGTAGGAGCAGGCTCGTCGATGTTGCCAACCTGTATGGAACAGCAATGCTTATTGAGTTTAGCAATAGCGATTGGCATTCTTTTGGTTACACCGATCTTTTCGTATTTTGCAATCAGTACAGAACATACGAAAGGCGTAATGCTATATGGATGGTGGTCTATTATTGTGGCTGCGCTTATTGGAAGGTGAAACTAATGATAATAAGATGCTTGGAAAGAAAATGTCTCTAAGAATAAGATATCTCCCACCTCCGCGGGAGGTGAGAGATATTTCAACGCGGGCAACCATCTTAGCAAAAAATCATCTAAAATAAAGCTAAAGCAGTAATGTCTAAACTCACTAACCAATCCCCTAAGCAACAAACAATTGGCATCGTACGAACGTTTCAGTTTGCTCGAGCGTACTGATCAGTCGATTTTTTCGGAACTTGAATAGTATAGTTTAGGAGCAAGCACATCATGAAACTGAAGTCAGTGGAAAGAATTTGAGATAGTGGTGACAGCTGCAAATACGTTTAGACGTATTTGCCAAATAAGTCATAATTCAATCCTCGTTACTTTTGTTAACATCTGCGTAACAGTTTATCGCAATTGCGGCCTGATGAAAACAGCTTTAATGGTTAGGTGCCTGCCAATAACTCAAGGGG
>JPKZ01001291.1:51501-67678 GCA_000803305.1 Toxocara canis
GGGAAAAGGTTATGGGAATGGTATATGTTCAGTACTTTTTCACCAGTATAACCTTTCAATCGCATTTGGAGCTTCTTTTCTTTTGCTGTTTTCCTCATTAATTGTCTGGAGCTTCTTTTCTTTTGCTGTTTTCCTCAATTGTCTAGCAAATGCAAGCGAGAATAAATAAAGAGCAAAATTGATTTTAAAAACGACTTTAAGCGTTGCTCAAATTCATTGTTATATTTTGTTCTTTCGTAGTTCAAAAAGCGTTAAACGACGAAGAAAATGAAATAACGTCAGAAATTCTCACATATGATTGAAAGGACAAAATTGACACAAAAAATCTCACGAGATTTATGGTGGTGAGATGTTTACAGTTTGGTTTAATATTTATTTAATCGTTTATTTGTTACTATATTTACATAAGTGCTGCGAAGCTTTGAAATTATTTAATGCGCCACTTTAACACTCAATAATAAAAGGAACTATCTTCAGTGGGGGCGGACTAATATTGCAAAAAGCCGTGACTGTATTTCCTGGATTGGCTGCTTTTCATCCTCTTATAACAGGTATGTATCTCTGTTTATCTTTTTAATATATATATATATATAAAATTGGCAAATTAAACGGACTTGTGCTTTTTTTATAATTTTCGACAAAACGGTCTATTGAAGTACTTCCGTCCCGGTATCATGCTATTCAACTGAAGATGTTGCGCTGTTGCATGAACTTCGATGCTTCCTTGTGCTCACTATTCCACGTGTTCCGTGTTTTATTCATTTTTAGTGAACGACGGAATTAGTTTTCAATAAATCCTTTAAATTAATAAAGTTGGTGTGCAGTCATCTATGTTTTAATAAGAGCTCGAAAATAAAAGTGTTGTTTGAGATGCTTTTCCTCACATTTACAGCCCATAAGACTCGGCTGCCGGATGACCACTGCGTCATCATATTTCTAGGACTTGGTGGTAATCGAGTGGGAGTGCAATCGAGCCGTCAATGTACATCACTTCATATATGTGGCTATCCGCTGGGTACTCTTCCAGACCACACCACCGTTTGGACTTACCTGAATCCTCTTCGAGTGTTCTGTTCAACTGGTTAGCCAGCATGGTTATTCCTCCGTTACTGAAATTTACTAGCAGCATCATGTTAGAAATTGATTGAGAGAATAAAGGCAACTTTAAAACTAAGTTCTCGTTTACCCCATTATTTGGCATGCTTATTAAAAGAAAAGAAAGATGTATGGCGATGAGTCCTTGCAGTTCCCACAATAAATAAAGGTCACATGCCTACTTTTTTTTATACAGCAGCTCAGGTTTGATCTATTCTGGCATGCTTATTAAAAGAAAAGAAAGATGTATGGCGATGAGTCCTTGCAGTTCCCACAATAAATAAAGGTCACATGCCTACTTTTTTTTATACAGCAGCTCAGGTTTGATCTATTCTGGCATGCTTATTAAAAGAAAAGAAAGATGTATGGCGATGAGTCCTTGCAGTTCCCACAATAAATAAAGGTCACATGCCTACTTTTTTTTATACAGCAGCTCAGGTTTGATCTATTCTTGAGCAGATCATCAAGAAATCGTCCAGCCATCAGTGATGACCCACCAATATGCCCTGAATATCCAAATGGTGGATGAGGACGGGAAGGGTTGTTGGTGCTGCTGGCAACATGATGAAGGGATGTGATTTCATGAAGATTAAAATTGGAGGAAATCAGGAACGGTCTCACTAATCAAGGCGAAATCTTGTTATTCATTTTTTTTTCGGTAATGTTTCCCTCTGTGTTCTTACTTCTTTCTAATCAAAATAAGGTATATTGCTACAACTAACATCCATGGTGTTATATTGCTACAACTAATATCTAAAGTGTTGATAACTTCTGCTTGCACTGAAACGAGTACGCTTCAACAATAAACTGAGATGAAGAACTTTATCGTTTAGGTCTCGACTCGAAAGTTGCTATCGTAATTCTGTTTGGTGCCGCTCCTTTCAATGTTTTTTTCGTCATTCTTATATTTCTGACTGCAAAAAATGTTCATTTTACATGGACGTTCGTTGGTTGTTACGTTCTCTTCGCTTTTGTACAGGTTGGTTTTTCGCCCATTTGATTCTGTAGGTGAATCGATGGACAAAAGTGGGAGGGGGGCTTTTTAAGCAGAAATGCCCCACAAAAAAATGTACGTCTAAAACAGCAGCAGATTTTTCAAAATGCATTGTCATAAATGATTGATTGATCGATTTTATTAGTAGCCGTTAGGCAGAGAGGGACTTTCCCAGAAAATGTAGGATATCCACTGTGTCTTGGATTGTTGAGGTGAAGACGGATGCTTGCATTGGGTAGATCTCAAGTAAAGTACGGAGATGAAGGATGGCTCATAACAGTGAGTTTTATGAAACAAAACGAGATGGGGGGATGTCAGTTGGGAGTAGTACTATTAAACAATTTTATTAGTTCTGGACGACCGGGCATTTTTCCAGTTGGCCATATTGCTCTATCTATGTCAAGTAATCGTGCACGTTCTTTGGCAATTTGGCATCGATCCGGATCACAGTGCCATACCACTTCTGACCGCAACAAGTGATCTTCTCGGCACGGGTCTTCTCTATGCGCTTTTCCTATTTTTACAACGCTTCGCGCATTATGCGATCAAATGTGAAACCGTTACACAACAACCCGTTATCGCCATGAATGGCACTAATACGACTTTCGGTACCTGATTAACCAGGTCCATCAAATTTTGACCGAATGAAGGAGGGGAAGAGGTATCGTCACTTGTACTGGTTTGGAACGACACACGATGCCATCCTGAAAATTCGTGGATCATCGAAATAGAAGTTTTATAAGTAAGTAGAAGACGACAGAATATAACCAGTTTAAGGAAGTTAATTATAAAGAAGCTAATATGCTGTATATGCAAACTTTCTTGACAAGTTCATAACTGGATGCGATCGTTTTTTTGGTTTGACACTAATCTGAAGCCATATTCTGAGCACTTTTAAATCCATATCATCGGAAATCCCTTCAAATCAACGAATCCTCTTTCCCTTTAACTCTTGTTGATGTCTATGTTTGACACACAGTGCAATCTACAGGTACAAAATGCAGCGTATAGCAGCACATTTAAAGTGTTATTTACAATAAGTTGTCCACTAAAACACTTTAATAAATACGTCATTCAACGTTAGTGTGTATGTGTGTATGTGTTCCGATCTTGCCCTCATAACTGATTCAAATATATGCTTCTCCTCTTATGCCTTGTACGATGTAATCGCGATAAAGCTACTCCATCTCGAAAGTATGACTTTTTCAGAGCATGACCTTTCCGGAGTATGTCCTTTACAAATACGTAAAACCTTCCATTATAATAAGCTCACCTCTTTGAATGCTATCTGAAATCGGTCAACACAGTAAGTGTGTGATCTTTGCCGGGATTTTACTTGTGCGGTGCGGTCATACACCCCTTTTTATTGCGGAGTTGGCTTTAACTTCAAAATGATTTTCGAAGGCACTATTAAAGTGGAAAAAGCGTTTCCTTTCCATCAGATTTTCAGCAATTTTGAGTGTTGCGGCGGAAAAAAAAGCCATTTCTGAATCGGTTCGTTTCTGTGCGCCATAGCTCACTTAAATTATCGCTGAATGTGGATTTGAGTGACAACAGCCCCACAAAATTCGATCTAATTTTGTCGTAATGAATGCGCTCTAGCAGTACATTTATTTAAACAAAATCTGGCTCATTCATTAAATGCTTGGCAAATTTCCTATCTCGTTTTTGGGCTAATCTAGCATATTTTTTGTACGCCTTAGATAATTTTAAACTCCATTTTGATCATCAAACAGAAGCATACCAGCAATTTTTGCGAGCAATTTTGAGTGTTGCGGCGAAAAAAAAAAGCCATTTCTGAACCGGTTCGTTTCTGTGCGCCATAGCTCACTTAAATTATCGCTGAATGTGGATTTGAGTGACAACAGCCCCACAAAATTCGATCTAATTTTGTCGTAATGAATGCGCTCTAGCAGTACATTTATTTAAACAAAACCTGGCTCATTCATTAAATGCTTGGCAAATTTCCTATCTCGTTTTTGGGCTAATCTAGCATATTTTTTGTACGCCTTAGATAATTTTAAACTCCATTTTGATCATCAAACAGAAGCATAAATTTCAACGATTTATGGGTTCAGCTACCCTGCAGACGAAAGACGTTGCACATCCCAGGCCCTATCATGTCTCTGATAGCATTTCATATCAGTTTTTCTTGAACGATTTCTTTCTAGCGATACGGATTTTAAGGCAGTGGCTTTGGATGTGTCTTACACAACAACTATAGGTTACCACTAGTAAAGCAACGCCCCACTTTTGGCATTTCTACTTCGTTTCTGCCCTCCTCGATGCGTAGCGAGATATTGCAGAGAATTCAATTTAGATGGGAGTTGTACAGTATATAGATAATGTACTCTACATCGATCATTTAGTAAAGGTGAAGGCCATAAATGGAACAAGAATTTGTGGATTTAAGGCTTCCGTCGACGATCTGTCTTATGAATGTTACTATCAAACCCCGCTAATTTAAGTGTTTGGTCATAAACCCTCAGTCTTGCTTGCATATATGATGATATCAAGCTGTATTTGGGGTTGCAATTATTTTGCATTTACACTTGTTTTGCAATATGCATATTTCCAAAGTTAAATAATTGTATGTCTATGTAAATGCTTTATTCGGATTTTTCGCATCTGGTTTTGAGAGAAAGGAATAAAGTGTCACTGGATTACAAACATCCTGTTGAACATAACCATTAAAATAAAAATAATAACCAACATCCATCGCCAATGTGTAGTGCTTTTTGTGGACTGACCGATCATTCGTATGGATACGACTACGTTCGTATGCAATTGTATGGCAGGGATCACAAAAGAACAAATACATCTCTTTTCTTCCCCCGTTCCTCCACTCTTCCCCCCATCCTCTCAAGCCGAAGCCCTCATTCCTTAAAGGTCACTAGCGGGTGTAACGTGAACGGTCCTTAATGAAATGAACCAAGACAACACGACAACAACAACAATTAACAAAATGGATCGTGAACGTATAAAAGAAATAAACACATGTATACGATAAAAACGGTGGCCAGTAAGGATGACTGAGATTTGGAATTAATATCGCGAGAGTCCAGACGTGCAAACTTTCGGAAAGGGAGCCTTTAAAATGCTTTAAGCAAATCAGTGGGGTCACCATAGTAAATTGTCTAGTCGGATCGTGAATTGCCGAGAGCGTGAAAGTAGGGGGGATTTTTCGAAAAATTTTGAATAGAAATTCAATGGACAAGCTAACTGCCTAGGAGAGCACCCGATGACGTACGTCATTGTCCTCTCCCTCTCCCCTATAAAAAAACAGAAAAGTGCTAAGTGGGGATCCGGTCAAGTGTTATGCATCGGTCGGGGATGCAACATTAAAGCAATGAGAGGGAGAGAAGGAAGGGAGAGAAAGAGGACAACCCATCATAATCGATATCGGTTACAATGAGTGGCGCACGCAGACAGGGAAAATGGGAAAGATCCTATTCCCTCGAAAATAGGATTTCTTCATATTTGATACAAGCTAACAGAGGATATACGGGCAATTTTTTTGCTCTTCGATTCTTAAGTTGTAGTTTTTCCACGTTGTCGTCTTGGTACGATCCTCTACAATAGAGCTCATTAAAGAACGATCGATATACAAAGTCGATAAATCGTATATCATTGAATAAAGCTTCTTCTTAGCAAAAAAAAAACTCCAACTTTTCATTTCAATGGGCTGTCAACGCCCTTCCTACATAGGACTGCGTAGATCATCACGTGCAGTGATGTACGGTTTATTTGGCATTGTATTGGCTTAAATCATATACCAATGCGCACTTTGGACGATCTTTTTTTGGCGTTCGAAACTTTTAAAGCGCAAAATTCCATATTTATGCATATGTGTTGAGTTGTTTAATAAGTTTCGATGCCAAGTACATAAATTAATCTTAAATCCGCATTCAGTACTCTCGTTTTGTATTCGCAACCTGTACACCAGTTTAGCAATTAAGCTCTGAACGCATGTGAAAATAAAGATCGCTTAAATAGCGCTAGTCCTAAATTGCATTTTCCCTTAGATAATTGTTTAGACAATCAAAGCTGTAACTTTAAACGAAAAATAAAGTTCAATAAACCAGTAAGTAACCTTGACGATTGCCCGCAAGTATGAAAAAGTGCCCGCAGAGTGATCGTTTCTAGGCGGATGTGCTGTAGAGGTATCCGAGTCTGTGGAAAGATTCCTGCTTGCGTTCTGAAAAATTTAAGATTTTACGCAGAAATTTGCCAACTTATTTTTGTGCGTGAATTAATTTTAAAAAACTAAAATCAATTTGTGAGCTTGATTACGAGGAAATGTCTCATAAATAATCTGCTGTTGACGCCAAGATATGATTGAAAGGATTTTTGATCTTCTGATTCGATCTGTTAGCCTGATCAGAAATAAATAATGTCTGAAGGCTCTTAGAAGCAAAAAAGCGCTTGAACATGCGCATGAAGGTGCATTCATTAAGCTGCATTCTCTCTACCAAAAAAAAGGGATGCTCACAATACTTGCAAAGAATAATATCTGCGAGAAGGATTTGATTTTGACTTTAACTTCAGCCTAGAGCTGCAAAATCTCCGAGCGTTGAAGACGTACTGTTCTGAACTGCCCGATCGTTTAGCATTGATTTTGCCAATATGCGCCTCAATACGGTGCATTGATTTTTCCTAAATCAAGCAAACGAAACGCTCTGATGACCGTTTTGTGATACAGTGTGAGAGGTACAACCAGAACGGTAGGTAGAAAAGGTTAGGTATAAGTGGAAAAGGTTACTTGTCAATTGGAGAGTACCCTTCATAAATGCTAGAAGGTATTATTACCAGAGAAGAGGACGATGCAGCCCGAAAATCAGAAGAAAGTGAAGCATTGCGATTTCGGTCTATGCTTGCAACCAAATCCATTGATGGTTGTAATTCTACATGCAGTTGTGGCAATAAACCATTCCTCGAAATTCGCAGCGTTAGTTCAATGTCATCGCGTGGACTCTCAAAGTATTGATCTACGGTGTCGTAGATCAACTGAAATAATAACTGTAGAATGACGATGAAACATCATAAATGTTCGTTTGATAAACTAGTAACTTGTAAAAAGAAGTTGTCATTTTTGGTGAATGGTCCATTTCACAATATCACTCCGAGTTCTTATTTTATTTACCGTTTTCTTTTGCTAATTGATTTCGTTATATTTTATGACATGATAGTTTTTACCTCATCCTATATGAGCATGGAATAAATCCGGATCTGGGATTTTCGTGTTATCGTTAGAAAGTTTGTTAGCGGTGATGCGAGAAAGAGTGAAGAGTATCTTTTTCACTGTTCAGAGATTCTCTCAATTTTTATAGCAACTATTTCCCAAACGATTACGAGTATAGAGGCCATAGACAACAAATAGTATGAGAAGAAGAAAAATGCCCTGCTTATTCGTTGAGAAATCACCACTGTGTCACGTTTGCTTTTGACCAATTGTTAGCCGATCCTCACTAATTGGTCATTCGCGCTTCAAAGGCCAACATCACAAACACATATGCTATTTTTTCGAATTGAGTGAGCGCAGTGATTTGTGCTCAAACTATTTCGAAATTCAGTTCCAGGGTAAAGCATTCGCAGAATAATTTAGTCGCAGGCTTCATAGCTTTGGGAGAGGTGCCTGGAGGCATCCCACTCAGGCAATGGAAAGGAAGTTTTCAAAAAAAAAATCATTTTTAAAACATCTGTGAAATTACCGACTAAAAGACAAACATTTTTTGTGAGTTCTATTTCGCTTTGCCCATACGTGACAATACTGTGCGTTGGTTGCCTGATGTCGTTTGATGACTGTTCGCTTACTCGTATCCTTCGAGTAACTTCGCTGGCATCAATGAGTTGCACGTTTGGTTTCAACCCGTTTGTCGTGATCTCATGTGGTGCTTTAATCAATGTTTCACTGCTATTGCTTTTCACCTTCAATTATTATAATATGTAGATCCCTCTTATACAAAAGTGCGCAGGTGATATTTTTACAAATAATCATTAATAATAATATTGTTGATGAACATCAACGGCGTGAAACCCGATAACGTTTATCGGACGCTCCGTAGATCGCAATCGATGTGCTAAGCGTTGTGCGTATTCCACACGACGGTATAAGAAACGGAAATGTCGTTTTCTTCAACAACGACAACGCTGTTACTAGATAAATAATTATATTTAATTATTATTTATTGCTCAGGTATGAAAGCTGGATTAATTCCTGCATGGTCTCTCATATTAGAAAACAACAGCTATAAACTTTCTCCCTAAAACCGCAATAAATACTGTTTTCGCTATAACCATGTAGTCCATAGTGGAGCATGAAACAATCGCATAGGAGAAACTTCATTAAAAACTAAGCACTTTGGTTGGTCACTTATAACTCCTAACAAGTACACTATAAGTATCAACTGCTTAAACAGAGAAAAACGATACGCCGAGGTCCCCATCACTGACAGTTTCATTCATGGTGATATGATGCGGGTGAGGGGGGAGAGGGAGGCGGCGGAAGTGGGTGAATGAGGGTTTGGGTTCTAAAGAGCAAGATGATTTAAATGGAGTAGTGAGAGTGCATTAGGGTAGAATTACAGGGCAATAAAAATACCACTACATCCTCCCATTTCCGCGGACATATCGATGTGCAAAATATCGACAATTGTTTCATATGATCTCAGTGGTAGTTGGCCAACGTGATAATCAGTTCATTAATTTGAAAAATAATATTTTAAAAAATTATTTAAAAAAAAGACAATAAAAATACTTCACAGTTCACATTGTCCGGCCAGTATATAAGATGCTACGCGTGTATTTACCTGTAAAGCAACTTAATTTTATTTCGACTATATTCAAAATTTTTTTCTGCAATATCGCATGCTTATTCTTTTGTATGTTAGTTAAATTTAGTTCGTTAAGTATATTCTGATCATGTTAAACAAAAATTTTTGTCATCATATCGAAGCTATTTTCAACGAAACAACAAAACAGCTTACGTATCGCCCATCGATTTTGGCGGCGTCTAGAGACGCTTCGTCTATGGACTTGATCGAATCATAGTAAAGTGTACCCGAACTATCCGTATATGTGCGTAATGGATCCGCATCATACGTACACACCTCATTTGCTGTCGTCACATCAACCATCAATGTTTGACACCCACTTGACATTCGTTTCTTCACTTAAGATGGTTCTTCAGTGACAAACTTTAAAAAAATAAACAGTAACTGCTTCTCTTCCTTAATTCACAGCAAATTTGTAAACCGTTCGTTCGGATGTTTAACCGCATTAGAACATCGATCAGCTTTGCCCAAAATTTCATCCAAAATTTGTCGATCTTTAAAATTCCATCTAAAATTTCTGAATTTTCGTATTGCTACCAGAATTGCAAGCAGCATTGCGAAGATGATGACTATGAGATTCGGTGTAATTCCTAACGATCCCAATTCTCTGTTCCGACAATCCGAGCGGAAGAGAATAGCAGAGGATCGATCAAATACTGAACACTTCTCTGATTGCATGATTCGAAAACAGTCAATAAAAACAAAATCGCGAAAATTGACTGACCCATTCAGCGATCGCTCTCAGCTCGCCCTCAGTCGACAGCTTCTTACTAACGTAAACCCAGAAACTGCCATAGATCGCAATGTTTTTACATTCTTGAAAGATTATTTAGCTAACGTTCGGACAGCTCAACGCTCAAAAGATTTTCCATATAGCGGCATATGACTCGATCACCAGCTACACAACCAAAAGCGTAAGATTGCGATCAAAGTTAAAGCGAAAAATGACATTTACATTCCGATTAGCATAAAGTAAATACTATAGTGGTAAGAAGGCAAATAAATTTTAAAGAGCATGCTACAAAGCTCTAGTTTTTTTTTGCACAGTATGAAATCTACATAAGAGATGATGTCATCGAAAACCAATTTGCATATTATTAAAACTCGAGTTCATTTTGCAAAAGAAGTGCTCATACACTAATGAGACTGGCAATTAATCGTACGACCTGTGGAAAGAATTTGAATAAATTATGCAAATTGAGTTGTGCAAGATTTTTTACATTGCGGTGAATATTTGACTACTTGAAAGCATAAGGATTTAATCATCAGAATGGCGAATACATGACATTCCACTCATGAAAATTTTATTTCATCTTTTACAACTTCATTCTGTAAAAAACATTTCTCATAAACATCGTATACAAGATTTTCAACAACAGAATATTTATGAATATGACCATTATGCTCGTTAGTTTGGCGCTGTAAAATTCTGAATATTAAAGTGATCTTGTCTCGTAACTTACCTTGAGGTTAAGGTATTCAAGGTAAGGTATCTTGCAACTACGTAGGTTAGTTCTACCATCGAATGACAAATCAGTATATGATATAAAATTTGAGAAGCGGACGAATTACTTGCTCCATCCGACTGTTCTTCAGCGTGATGTCATTTGCAAGCGTGAAATATAATTAGCTAAATATCCATATGCTGTTATGAGGCTTTTGAGAATTTGTACATAAGTTGTGGATATGTGTGCATTATGTAAACATGGACATTGGACGGTGACATACTCTGCAACGACAAGACGTTCATATTACAGGTTGCTTATTATCAGTAATTAACCAGTAATCGTTATCAGTTGTTTATTATCAGTTCACTGTCAGTAATTAATCTTTGTCACTCCTCAAACAAAAACTTCTTATGTCGATGCATTTGAAATCGTTTATTATTAGCACGACAACCGTACTACACCTTCACGCAAAACTCATGTTATATAACGCAATTATGCATAATTCAGCTATACATATTACGATTGCAATTTAAATGTTTCTTATCAACCAATCAAATAGTTTATTTCAATGAAATGTGCAAAATCTTCAAATAAAAAAATGTGCGACGAGCCAAATGATATCGAATCACAAGTGGCCACCAAGTACAAACATCGGCACTCATGCACACTACTGTCGAGATCGAGAATGAATGACAAAATTTGCTCGTGCAAACGTCTGTGAAAATACGCCACGATTCCAACAAGACTGTAGTTTCCGTTGTTTATCGATCATAGCAATATTAGTCACAATGATTGCATTTGTTATCGTTGTTAACTCGTTTACTGATTGTAACAAATTGATTTTTATAGTGTTTACGTTTTGTTGGACTTGACTTTTTTCATTACGCTCTGTTTGTAGTCATCGAGTGTTTTTCGTTGATGCATTTCTCCACGATCAATATACAACCACTCTAAGTGTGCAACCACTCTACATTTTTAATATTCAAATTCAATAAGTCAAAAGGATCATAAAAATTAAAGAATTCATATTAACTTATAAATTAGCCGGTAAGCGATGACTGTAGGCACAGAAAATATCTGAAATGGCAATAGAGACGGTGGGAAGAGAAATGGGAATGGATGGAACAGAAATAAAAGTGACTGGAAAACATATGTGATAACTGCTGGGGCAAAAAAAACTGTGGTAAACACACGCTGTTAACGTATTCTGGAATTTAGAAAAAATTGTTCAAAAAAAATTATGATAGTCCGAATTATTTTGGATAAATATAACAATTATCATTTGTTATATTTATTACTCGAATACGTTAAAATGAAGTATCAAATATGTTGCAATAGAGTAGTGGGTAATTTTTTTGTTGAAGAAAGCTGCAAATTAGGGTTTAAAGCAAAAAAGCTTTTATTAAACTAATTACGATACTCTAAAATTTTGACTCGGAAAATATTATTTAACAGATGCTCAAAACGGTGGCATTTACTGAAAAGAGTAAAAGTTAGCACAGAAGATGTTCAAAAAAAATTATGATAGTCCGAATTATTTTGGATAAATATAACAATTATCATTTGTTATATTTATTACTCGAATACGTTAAAATTTAACGTATTCTGGAATTTAGAAAAAATCGTTCAAAAAAAATCATGATAGTCCGAATTATTTTGGAACACAAAAAAAAGCTTTTATTAAACTAATTACGGTACTCTAAAATTTTGACTCAGAAAATATTATTTAACAGATGCTCAAAACGGTGGCATTTACTGAAAAGAGTAAAAGTTAGCACAGAAGAACCAAACAAAGAAAACGAGCACTAATTTGATTGCGCATGTGAGCGATCCAAATCACATATTTCACCGTTTTGCCAATCGTATGGCATTTCATATGTGAACGCATTCGCTTCCATTGCCTTTTGCAATATCGAATTAATCTGTAATTACAAACAATTATCATTTGTTATATTTATTACTCGAATACGTTAAAATGAAGTATCAAATATGTTGCAATAGAGTAGTGGGTAATTTTTTTGTTGAAGAAAGCTGCAAATTAGGGTTTAAAGCAAAAAAAAAAGCGAAAAACGAGGTAAATATTGTTTTGCTTTTTTTTAATGTTCGCTGTTTTCATAAAATTTAGAACAATGGTTCGATTCCGGCAAGGTGACATTATGAGGAAGCGATACGATCGTTCAGATCGATCAATTATGAGGAGGCGATCCGATCGTTCAGATCGATCAATAATTGTTTCGATATTGTATTGTATAAAAGGCAAAATTTATACCTATTATGAAGTAGAACAGAGAGGTTCGAAATTTACCGTATCGTATTCGGGTGCAGCTTCAAAATCACAGCTATCGATGATATCTAAGATATCACTCCAACCTTCAGGGCATCCTTCAAGAATAGTTTCACGTCCAGTTGTACGTAGGGTTTGCTTCTGAAAAGTAGCCAAAAATGCTAGCTGACATTATCAGTTCATATATCTGGGGTAATCACTACCACCTTTTGATAAATAACACTTGTATACGCTTCTAAATTTCCAACTGAACAACGAAAAAAGCATTCAAGAAATGAGGAACTTATTGTTTTGAGAACCAACTCGTAGCTTTTATTTTATTGTTACTTTTAGTATTTTGAATTTTACAGGCTACTATGCTTATACGTTTTACTTCTCTTTCCGGATATTAGGCGAGTTTAATTGCATGCCTCGATTGTAAAGGAAAATAAACTATTGTCGTATTTAAAGAAATATATAAAAGATGCGCTCTTGTATATGGTTATTACCGTCTATTCAGTCATAAATTAAATGAACGAGACGATGAACGAGGGTGAGAAGATTGTGGCTCATTGCGCAGTAAGTTACTCATTAATGGATTAGTGAAAACCCATCAACCAGTTCTCTACCTACAATACCGGATATGAAATGAGCAAGTTCGATTGGGATTGCTGACTGTAAAGATCACTTCCGAATGAAACACGAAATATGAGCTCATCTAGTCTAACCACCTTCATCATTTTGAATCCATCTTTTGGTGATTCAGTTTCTACGCAAAACCATAAACGAATAAAATGTCCAAAAGGAATTTTGGTTTACAATCATTTTAATGTTAAGATCATTGCCAATGATTTTGCTTAAGAGATAGTGTTTGATATTTACTTAATATAAGACAGGTAAAATCATTACGCTAGAAAGATAAACGGGTTGGCGAAGCACATAATATAACGAGTTATGTAATGAGTTAGCGATTAACGTACATTTTTGTTGTAATAACAGAATATTCTTGCACGGCTTCTGGCTCAATTATCGAGTTAATAAAGTTAGTAATACTCTTCACTATCGAATAATTCTAGCAGGGTTAATAAATCGACCAGAACAGTACTCATTCGATCATTAAGCGCTTTGTGCACTCTTCTTAGTGAACTCCATCGCCGCCAGTTCGATTAATTTCCACCATTTTGCATTTATCTCTAATCAGCCTTGACCCTTCTACGTGACGTTGCATGCGAAAGAAATGATGGTGTATTTGGCAACGTCCGGCTTACATAGCTATCACCAGGCCATTTTTAATTTATGAATTTCAACCTAATCATCAATAATCGATGTTCGAGGTCTCACGAAAACTTTGCCAGCCAAAACACCGCCGAATAATATTTGTGGCATTGCGTATCGGAGTTGAAACTATGTGCACATCTCAAAACAGAAAAAAAACACTAAAGAAGAGTGAGGACTGTTTTAGTGTATTGAAACTTCACGCTAAATGTGTACAAACTTTTGGATATTCTATTAAACAACACTGATAGTTGACCTAACTATATATAAGCGATCATCGACCATTAGAAAGCTAAAGCAAAATTTTCAAAGGGGAACGGACGGTTAACTAGAAAAGAAGTTAGCATAAGACTGGTGCTTTGGTATGGAATATGTTTAATCTTTTGGTATAGAATTGAAATTGGTACAGAATATATTCAACCTGTGTAGCAATTTTGTCTCTTTCATGCTTGCTAATATCAGTCCACGGAAGTTTACCGTGTATGAATTCGAGTGTCATATAGAACCAACATTCAACATCGTCTCGTCGGCACTGATCCTTAAAATAATATGATGTCATGATGCGTAATCGAAAAATAAAATTGGTCATAAAAAATTCCCTTTTTGTAAAACCGGAAGTGAAAGGATGAAATCATTGAATCAGGAAAAATTCATTTCAAGGCAACAGTTCTTAAAGTTCTGAACTCGACAGAATCACCAACGTAAAGAGAAAAAAAGCAAAGTTAAAAAAAAAACTGACTGTGAAACTTCAGAATCCAAGAAGTATCGCATCACCTTGATAATAGCAATCACTTTTTTTACCCAAAAGCTTTCCGACATAATTCAGATGTCAAATATTGTGTGCTGATATAAGGCTACATGTTAAGAATATTTGTAACTGGAATTTAAGACCAGCATAAGGAATACATCGAACAAAGAAGTGTTGAGTGAGTGAATTTAGCATACTTTAGAGTAGTTAACAACTACTTGTTTAGGCAGCTGTAAAGTATACTTGAGAGGCCACATCCGACTACTGATTTCCTGCTAAATGATCGAAGTGAAACGATTATTTGGTCGCCTAACCTGTTTCAAATGGTTGGCCAATGAGCAATACCGTGCAGTGCCTCGCCATGCACCCATAAGGCGTTGCGGTTTTACGGTACCATCGTGACTCATGTACTTTCTTGCGATTCCAAAATCGATGAGATATATCTGAAAAGAAACCAATTGATCAAATCGAGTTGATGTAGATACGAATATGAAACTATTCCTTAAATGATCGCTCAAATTAAGAGCGGGAAAAATGTTTAGCTTAAGGGCATAGCACAAATTATGGCACGAAAAGCGCCCTTCTCTATCGATATTTAATCGAATTTAATCCTGACTTCGAATGCTTCCATCCAAATGGCCTCATGTGAATAGGGTACTTTTTGTGCTAAAGACGTTTAATGTTTCAAATAGAGCGACAAAGACAACTGGGCGAATATGTGAGAAGAGGAATTACTGTGATGAGAAAATGGAGTAGCAATGAATAACGGTTCCTGTACACAGACATAGTTGGTCTCCTTTCTGCTTCAGCACAATTACTAAGCCAATACGTACGCAGTATTAATGGTTTTACAGCATGGACCAAAACTTTAATATATGAGTATTTGATTTCAATATCATCTATTGCTATGTCGAGAAAAGAGAATGGCATGATCCGTTGAAAAGGCCTTAAAAGAAGGTCGTGGGATTACGCTACAATTTTATTTATACTTCAAACATCGCAAGCTGGCCAGTTAGTCCACACAGCAGCCTATATATATGTATATATAAATATATAAAACAGAAAATCACTAATTTCTATGGGTTTGTGGAGACGATGATTTCATTAAAAATATTTTATTCCGAAACTTTAAAAAAGTGGTCGACTAGAACTCTTAGCTCACACCAAACTTGAAAGTACCACATACTGCTGGCACAATGTGTCACTAATGGCACTCTAAACACAACGGATAGAATAAACTGCTGTCGTTACAAATATGAAACGATTGCGTTTTTGAGATCGTACCATATTGCTCTTTTCGCAAGGTTTTCGAACGATAAAATTACTCGGCTTAAGATCCCTCGAAATATATCCAATACTATGAAGTTCTTCAATACCATTGATTGTCTACAAAACAGTTTTAATGTTATTTCTTCATTTCGGCTACCATTTTTTTTGTTGTGAATAACATATTTCATCTGGTGGATTATCGAAAATATTTCTCTTATCTCCTCTTCCCTCCTCTTTCCCCTATCCTCCTTC
>JPKZ01001291.1:73134-89602 GCA_000803305.1 Toxocara canis
CCCCCTAAATCAAATAACAAGTATCGGCTGCGTTAAAACAACTACACAGAAAGTACATTTACATGTGGTTACTGTTTTTTTTCCAGAATGAGACAGTTCACAGACATACTTTTACAATAAAAGCGATCTTCCTATTCGCCAATACACCCAACAGCAAAAGCTCATCGAAAGAAGCAGACCAATGGGAAGCGAAGCGCTCATCTTAGTGGCAAGCAACCGGACTTCAAATTTCACATGATTTTTGAGCTTGAATTTCACAAATATTTGTGCAAAAAACGAGCCCAACAATAAGCGAGCCAGTCGCACGCAAACTTAATGAACGCAAAAGCGGCATTAGCGTAGTTGTCAACAATGTAACATTTATTTACGCCGAAGGCTTTACCCAATCTTATGCCCATTTACCGAAAAACATAATAAACGAATAATACAACCTCCCGTTTTATTTTGGTAACCATTTTTACAACAAAACCTTAATTCCAAACCAACTAACGGCTCCAATCACTACCTGTTTGCAGATAAGTTACAAATGGCAAAACAATGAGGGACTGTGAGCACTCGGGTAAAATTCGATGCAAAACAGGCCGACTGGTAATCATTCGGGAAAACGCTAAAAAAAAAGACGGGATTATGCAAAAATCTCATTTTGGTGATCCATGCACAACTTCATGAAAACAAGAGAAGGCCGGTCGTTACACACAAGTGAATTTTCAAAATAAGCATGCGATTTTCATTCATTGCTCGTCCTCACCCCCTTTACAACCATGCCACACTGACCTTCTATCATTTCATATAACAGAACATAGTATAGATACGCTTCGAAAAAAGTGGAACATTCAGCTGACAGAAATGGGAATACCCGCGGAAGACAACATCAAGCCGTCTTAAAAATAAGAAATATTTCAGTTTACAAGCAAGATCCTCTCGGAAAAAGTAGAAGAAAACTGAATGGGCTTGGCTTCCAGAGAAATTCTAAGTTTTTTAGCGTCAAATTTTCTTTTACGCTCTAAAAGTTCATGTCGACAGCAGCTCTTTTTCTGGCGATATAACCCGTAGCCAAAGACGTCATACATGAACGCAAAGCTGTTATACACCCACTTATGCTACAGTTTCAAGAGAATCGTGCCACAGCCAAACGAATGTGAATATGCAAAAACTGGGAAGAAATAGTCCTTTTCATACGGCATTCCACCCTCAGCCCTGAAGCAGCAAAAGAGAAAACGGAAATTCCTTTTTAGTATCCTATGAAGAAAATCATTCGCCCATAAAAGCGGTCAAGCACACATGAAGTTGATAGCTTGATGCAGGGGGGAGGCTGGCTTGTTATGATAATTTTCACAGTTTGAAAATAAGAAGAGAGGATTTCCAATTCTACGCTTGCCGCCTAAGACACTACTCTACTCCAAACTATAACATACAACAATACGGAAACAAGAAAAAATTTATTACCAACTAAACACATACATGGGTGTCCTTTCTTAATTCTGGCGGAAAAGGCGTGGTAGTCGCCCCCCCACCCCCCTCCCCTCTTCTCACTTTTCCTCTTAACAGAGACATCCTAACGGAGTCTAGTCAGCAGATAGAAATCATACTGGAATCGCCAAAAAGACGTTTCTGAAACACAGAAAAACTAGCACTGTAATCGTAAACACACTTGCATCCCTCCTCCTTCATCTCTGCGAGCAAAGCCCGAAATTCCTCCCTTTTCCCAATCCCCCCTCGACTGGAGGTGACAGGAATGATGTACGCGAGTCCCCCATGTATGACTCAAAACTCTACAGAAGTTAGTAACTAGAAGCTTAGCGCAGCGCACCTTAACCCGACGCGAACATGGAGTGAAACATCGCAAATAAACCTCAATGAGCTGATCGAACCGGACAACATCTCACGCGGTACATATCCACCTCCCGCCAAATACCGATAAACGACAAAGCACACAAACCATCGCTAATCGCCCGCTTAAAATTACCTGCTAATATTGTTTTTATGAGCCTAACCAGAATAATTTCCCATAAACTTTGCTTCTGCTTCTCAGATCTCTTCGTTTTGAGATTACTTGCTCGAAATATTACGACAACAAACGATAACGTTATATAGCAATACCAGAATTTTAATGGGTGGACAAAAGATGGGAAAAGATCCGAGTCGAGATCTGGATACGATAAGGATATTCTGGGCTAGAAATAAAGCTATAAAACGCTACAGAAACAAAATGAAAATAGTAATCTATTGTATTTTGCGTTTAAAAAGCGATTTGAGGAGCGGACGAAAAGTCTGCAAACACCTGTAAAATAAACCGCCAAACCGGCCTTTCGTTGCCCGTTGCGGGTCAAATGTTGATTTTCAACTCCTGAAACTAACAAAGTCATCCTTAAATTTCGCTTACACCAAAAGCGCCATTATATGCCAACAAAGGAGTTCTTTTCTAAAAAGTAAAACACTACTCAGATCCAGAAATTCGCTATTGATTTTCAACTCTGAAGCCTCTCTGACCTTCCTCTTATAAAGCCTAGCCGAGACCCATATTTTAAAAAATCGACTCAACGTAGTGCTTTCCCGGTAGATCTTAAACTCACCTCACCAAAATTTGCTAGCTACTGCAGAAAAAAACGCCCAAAATTAATGGAAATGTACCGCATTACAAAAAATTAATGAACATAAAAGCATACGGTTTTGGAAACATATACACTGCCACTCAGATGCACTCAAACATTACCGCTAAACGAACTCTACAATGAGACATTAGCGGATGACGCTTTCATATGACCTTTGAAAAGCAGTTTCAATTTATTGCCTTTGGTTTACGCGTTCAAGGGAATGATCTCTGTCGCATCATTCCTTCCCGTCTATACCATCCTCTCCCCGCTCATCCCTCCCCTCTCTCTGCTCATAAAGTATAAGCGTATTTTTTTATTATTTAGGATGAGTTGTGTCATATTTTGATGAGGCATTTGAGTTTCTTCAAAGAAAACGGATATAGAAATTATAATACAAAAATGAAACAATGATTACACCACCGTTCCATCCGGGATGTTCGAATTAGCGACCGGAATTGGTGAATTTACATTTCGCCTTTGAGGAACTGCCTGAAACTTCGGGAAAACAGTTAGATAGATTTAAAAAAAAAAACAATCAAAAACCATTGAAAAAAACTAGAAAATCAAACGTGAGTCCGGAGAAAACGCAATTTTTAAAGAAAACGTAGTTTCAGATCGCAGCAACTAAAGGCTAAACTCACAACATAATCCGCAAACTGAAGAAAAGAAACTCAAAATATGCAAAAACCTGATTATATAATCAACATTTTAAGAAAGCATATCGGCGACAACCTCGGAGTTTACAAAGTGAAAAAGATAAACCAACAGCCTGCAGAATGGAAGGAGGTAGGGGAGATAGGCGCTTATCTATACGGGTAAAGAAGAAATTTCCCTATTAACAAACCTTTCCAGGCCTTGCCCACGTGAGGATGAAACCTTCTTGGCACGCCGTAACAACACAGTCCTCACGAAACTCGAGACCAGTCAACCTCTCATGTGCGATCTTCTTGCATATAAGTGGCTCAATCACAGTTACTTCATCCATACGTGGACATACGGGTGTGCCCAGTAGACGCGCTACCGCATTCTCACGACGCTCTTTGTCGCTACATAACATCGATGAATTATTACGACCCCACCTAGAACCGCTATAATACCGTTTGTGCGAAACGCTATAATACCTATAACACAGCCACATTTTTTTTTGGATTCCGCCATTTTTTACTTGTTGCAAGCAGTGCAATTCAGCGCGCAGGTGACCCCCCTCAAATAAAGGGTGCAACGCCACATATTCTTCAGGCATTCGAGTCCACGAAAGCTCTATTATCAAGAGGATTCATTTTACAAGAAGGAATACGGTACTGTGGTAACAGAAGGGGAAAGGGCGGGGGGAGGAGGAGATGAAGGTCATAGCCTTCTTATGCAAATTTCGGGTGAGATTCTTTTTCTACACTTTTCCCACCTTCTGCAGTATTCCCTAACCTTACGCGCTATCTTTTCATAATCGTGTTTTCATATTTATAATCACAAATGACCAACCATCGATGACTGGAAATAACGCTCTTCTACTTGAATATTTACGACCAATAACCTCAGCATTCTTACCACCTATCGATAAATCAAAATTCTCAGGACTATGCAATCTAGTACCAATGACAAAAGCTAAGCAATAAAATTTTTGACTAACCGATCGTGAGAATTGCCAGCAAGTTTGGCTCCAAAACTGAATCCTCGTTTATGGAACTTCTTATTGTCTTTCGATTGCTGATGCTCCTTACCGTCGGAATTCATATTTTTTGTCGCATCCACTGAGCATGAAGTTGGAGTCGTTACCTGAAGTATTTCCTTTCACAACACATAACTCTTCTTATGGGTATAGATCTCATGGCAATTCGATGTTCAGTTACTATAAATTACTTACTATAAAAGATTGACATGACACGAGCTCCGTTTAAGCAAACTGGTCAATTTCTTGAAAGATTCTACTCAACGCTCTAAACCAATCGAATTCAGAAAAAATGACGTATCTCCAGCGACCTAACACAGCGGTAACGACTCCTCTGCAATACTGTCTAAACCATCCGTTGCCGAATGCCTAGAAGACCACACTGCCTACCTGATTAATGGCAAAGAAGCCTCTACAAATCCCAAAAATCAAACATTGAAGCATGAACGATACCTTGGGATACACTGCCCCTTCAACTCTCAATATTTCTTGATCATATGTTCCAACAACATTCCACACTGACCCTAAACAGGCAAAAAATGAAGAATACGGTCATCTAATCGACTGCCTGTATAATGTGTTGGTACCCGCCAAGTGGAACGTTCAGCTGAACCCGATTTAGCAATGATCACGTGGTCAATCATCAATTCATAAAGCCAACCAATGTTTTAAAAAAAAAAAATCAACGTTCGGAAAAAAAATAAAGTTACATCGCCCTTCGCCCTGCATTGCTGATCGCACGCTTTCAACTGCCTATGCTTTGATATTGACGAACGCAGTAACGCATATCGAAGCAAATCTATCGGATGTGCTAATTCACTAATTTCACGATACACTTGTGCACACATATCGACGAATCGGAGAAAGATGGTATATTACACATGTCGCGATATATATGGATCGTATATCATGGCATATCAAATATGGTTTGTGGTATACCGCGGTATATCAAGTGCAGTAAATGGTATAAGGCATATCAAGTACGGCATATGGTACACCATGGTATATCAAGTTTGGCATATGCTATATCATGGTATATCCGGCATCGCATACGGCACACCAAGTATCACAGATAATCAAGATGGCATATGATATATAAATTATGGTATATGGTAGATAGTATATGAAGTATGGTGTGTTGTACTGTATATCAAGGATGGTATATGGAACACGGTGTAGCAAGCCTGGTGTGTGGTATATCATGGTACACCAAATACGGCACATGGGATGTGGCATATCAGGTGTGCTGTGTGTACCATGGTATCAGGTACGGTATGCGGTGTATGGTATATGATGGTGTATCAAGCATGGTACATGGCATATCACGGTATATCAAGTACGGTATATTGTGCACGATACATCATGGTATATCAAGATGGCATATAAACGATCCATTTTAGCACATGACCACACTGACGAATGCATTTCCTTATACCACCTCTCATGGGCAACGTCTGTTCGTTAAAAGGAATGCTCTCAGCTTTAAGAAGCTATTGTATACGACTCTCACAAAGGCTTCCCTCCCATATATATATATGCCTATCAGGTACGGTATGCGGTGTATCAAGTGTGGTGTATGGTATATGATGGTGTATCAAGCATGGTACATGGCATATCACGGTATATCAAGTACGGTATATTGTGCACGATACATCATGGTATATCAAGATGGCATATAAACGATCCATTTTAGCACATGACCACACTGACGAATGCATTTCCTTATACCACCTCTCATGGGCAACGTCTGTTCGTTAAAAGGAATGCTCTCAGCTTTAAGAAGCTATTGTATACGACTCTCACAAAGGCTTCCCTCCCATATATATATATGCCTTTCTTTCTTAGTGTCCCTCAACAACGAAATTAGACAAAAGGATGAAAGCAACAGCATTTAACAAAAAGTCAAAGTCCCACTGGACCCTCTTAAAAAAATGTAAAACAATTAAGCATTCTGAAAAAGTTGCTTGCTGAGAGAAAAGCTCGGCGGTATCTGCTATGTTGCTTCAGAATAAGCTTAATCAAATTTATAAAATAAAAAATATTCCTTGCCTTTTACACATGAAGGCTACTTTGCATCTTCGGTTTTCGTGAAGCACAGCGATTAGAGTTACAACTGAACTATAATGCTCGATGAGATGAGTCTTTCGTTCCAGGTTATGAAATAGTCTAACAGCCAATATGCAAACCTGATCAGTGCCAATCGAGATAATCGTAGAATTTCGATGCCTCTGACTAGGCAAAGGTTGCCTTAAAACGTCCTCCGTCAAGTCCCAAAGGCATAGCTGAGTGTCGTGCCCAACAGATCCTATCCTGTAAATTACAATAATTTGTTCCAAGCATATGTGCCCTTACACGAGCTAAGCAACCAGATGCAAAATGTGGAACGGGTGGAAGAGATATGCCACAATTCTCTCTATTTCTAATTTTTACAACATATGGTCAAGAATTCATTTTGCGTCAAGTGAAACGTGCTAAGCGTTTCTTCAATGGCAGTTCTAACTTTTGATTATCTCGGCCTTTCGTCACCTCCGCGAAATTCAATGCCTCCTCATAATCCCACATACTTGTTTTAAGCAGTACTTCAAAAACCGCATAACTGGCACAGCAGAGATATAAAACCTCTGAAACCTATATCAAATGAAACATCCGATAGATGTCCACTTCATGACAGTCAATACTAGAGGTCCGCACGATATAAACATCCGATAATCAATACTGTTGCTGAACTTGAAAATCTGTACATCATAAAAGCGAATGAGCAAAAGAAAAACCCACCGATAGGAATGACTCATGCTCGAACACGCTCCCGAGCCTCCAAGTGACATCGATGAAATAGATTCTTTTTGCGTACGCGAAAGGACTGCTCCTAAAGCGCCTGCACGTAAGTTCGCCGCCGAACCACCTGAAAGACCAATGGTGGAGGTCCTATTAACTTAAAGGTTGTTGCTCCTTCCTTCCCGACCTCTACTGCAACAGCAAATCCAACGCTTACCTAACGAAGACGCAGAAGGCGGTCCATTAAACTGTGACACATTACCAGTCGGTAGACGATTTCCCGCTCCTCCTATAAAATGCAACACTTTGCAAAGCAGACAAAAGTAGCGTACCGACAAGCACAAGGAAAAAAATGCAAATGAAAAAACTGGACTAAAACACAACAAATTTTCAAAAAACCAATAAAGACCACATGGCAAGTTAAGAAACGATGTATATGATGAAAGTACTTGTTTTAACAAAACCCTTATGATGATACGCCTGTTGCTCAAAGCCTCTTCGCCTAAAAAATGACTGATGAAGCTGCTAGCAGATAACTCCGATCACTGCCCACTTAATTGTTAACCAGCACCCCTCGTTCGGTGCTCTCAACAGACAACAAATACAAACATCAACCGCGCATACCTACTAGAAATTCGCTTCTTTATTACTGTTCACCGTATAAACTACGCTCTGCAAAACCATAAGCGCTATAAACTCTGGCGTTTATAAAAGCAGAATAAGGTGATCAGCAGTTGTGAAACGAAACCCATAACCCCACTGATATTACCAAATTGAGTTGATAAGAATGTGAAACATGCCTCTGAAGAGAAGCCCGCTACTGTTGAGACTTGATGGCCGAAGATCTTCATCCGAGCCCAAATCGATTGGGACACCGGACGTCTGCTGACCATCGCCCGAATATGATGTGTACGGATCGAATGCAACCTTAAAAAGCAAAATCATTAACTTGCTTACAACTGACGATAATAAACTTATTAATATAGCACTTATATTTGAATAGCAGTCGATAAATATGAGGTGTTCAAATAAACAACTGCTGAAGGGTTTCCCTTTGAATAAAATCATGCGAAAAACGAGAATGATCAAGTCGAGACATGAGAAGATGGGGCATTTGAGCGGAGAAAAATAAAGAGCCCATATAAGAGTTTGAAGATACCGAAAAAAAATTAGAAAAATTTAAAAATCAACAATTCAAACAGTTGCTGTACCCATAATATAAATCTTATTATTGCATCATTTTAACTGTAAATGGCACCTCCTCCTCCCCCTTCCCTCCCCCTCTTGATTAGGAGGTGGGATTTAGCAAAAAAAAACTGAGTCCGGAAATCTACGTAAAATGATGGCAGCGCACAGATATAAAAAACCCACTTTTTGGGAGGAAGACGGGGAAGGGATGGCAAAGTGATCTGCGCAAATATCGCTATTCTGGAAATTTGCATTAACTGCATAAATCTGCATAAAAAGGGGCCGCCCATGTCATCCGAATGTTCCCTTTCTGCCGGTCTACCCTTTCTTCGCTTTCTGCAGTCTTACATATCCCTCCGATGTAACACCGATGAGCCATATTTTTTATTTTCCTAAAAACATTCTCCACTAATATTCGGATTCATCTCATTCCTCATTTCTAGCCAGCATCCAAGGCTGCGGTAAAACAACCTGAGAGATCCAACTTTTGTGTCCCTGTCCTCTGCATACGATTCGCTTTTCCAGTACCGAGTATACGGTAATCAAGTCGTCCTCACCACCCGTTACGATATAACGCGCGTCAGGACTCCATGCGAGACAAAGCAACCCGCCGAAATAAGATTTCATAAAACCAATCAGCTCCATTGCATGGTAGTTGAAAACACGTAAAAAGCCGTCCTAAAAAGGCAGCTACCTGTTAGAAGACGTGCCCGAACAAATCTACAGAAGCCCATCGGAAAGAAATAGACAAACAATTTTGAAAGATCGGAATACCGAGACTAGCCAGCTCATAAATCCCCCAACAATCTTCACATAAACAAGTGAGTTCGGTGGCCCTCAGTTCGATAGTCGATCAGTGGCGTAATGAATGAGATCCTAACTTTTCAAAGCAAAACTTCCCTACCCACTTATGTGCGCTATTCACATAACATATTTTTAATTTTGTAACTAGTGAAAAAGGCAAAATATATTGGCATAAAGTACTCTTGTGCATCTGCACCGATCACCACTTCACCACTTAAAGCTTAAATATTTGTGTTGCCCAGTCACAAGTCTCAGTCCAATTTTGGTTAGCGTTACAACTGAAGCGGCAAAAAGTGGCAAAGAGTGAAGGAAAAAAGTATAGGAAGGAAAAAAACCGCAAAACGGACGCAGATAAAAGTCAACATCGCAATCAGGTCCGGAAATTTGGAGTTGATAAGCTTATGAATGTTGGCAAATGTCGTTTCAAAGCATGAAGAAAAATGATTTGAAAGAAATAACAAAAGAACAACACACATGGCTGACTGTGGCAAGAAATTTGGCGTCATTGTTCGGCGAAAAAGCGAACTGGTTGACGGCGCCCGTTGATATCGACCATTTGTATATAGGGTTGCGTGACGTCTTTGTTTTACACGTATAGACCGTATAGCCGTCGCCCTGCAATTCATACATGTAGAACAAACTTAACAAGGCACTTAAATCAGATTTGTGCGCATTGACGGACAAACGCAAGGAACTTCGCGTCGCAAGTGGCCAGAAGGAGGAGGCCAGGAAATTCCTCCTAAAACCGGTAGGAGAAGATAAAGCGCACTCGCACATTGTTCTTATTAGTTGTTCGGTAAGGATGTAGTGGGAGAGGCAATGTAGGAATATATGGGTGTAAAATGGGGTCCGGACCAAATTAGTGACACCCCAGCGGTGACGACATTTTCCTTAGCCTCGTCATTCCACGCGACGATCAGGAACTCCCGACATGAAGCAAGAACGCTCTACTTGTTGAGTAGCCCAGCCAAACAAATCCCTCTCCGCCTTCCTGAAATAGCCCTAGCCATTCTAAAAGAACACAACCAAATACGAGAATCACAGCTTGTTTTTGTTTTAACGTAATTCGCGAAATATGGACGTTTGAATTCTCACTCAAAACGATCTATCCAGTCCCCTCCTTCTTCCTCTTCTTCTTCTTCTCCTCCTCCTCCTCCTCCTGTCTTCCCCTCTCCCTTCCTTTCCCTTACTTCTCAAGCCAACCAAATGCAAGCTTTCTGGTGTATTCGGAACGCTCAATGACTGGTGAATAAGAGGAAAAGGTAGGTTAGATATAAATAACACAAAAAATTCCAGCTCTGATCGTTGTTAGACAACCCAAGTTGTCCATTACTATTTCTACAACTCTGGCTTCCTTCAAAACCACCCCAGTCTCGACTAGCATAATGATTCGAACCACACGAGAACCTAGCTAGTTGCACGTACGCGTTACTCGTCCACAAATCAAAGATCTTTCAGTGAGCTTTCAAAGAAATGTGATGTCTGTAGGCATGGGTACACGTAGCGTAATAATAATAAGTTGCAGTAATAATAATTACAGGAATAACAACAATGATAATAGCAATAATAATAATAATAATGACCTGTTTAAAAATCTGATACGAAGGCGGACCCGGATTACATGGTAATTCCTCGTTATACAAGTACATATTGCCGCTGGAATGCGACGCCAGAAAACATTGCGGTTGTCCTGAATGCACGTTTTCATACCGCAAGTACACACTATACAACAGGCTTACAATTTTTGGATTCGCAAGACAAAATATAAACGAAGAAAAAGGGAGGAGAGGGTAACGAGAAGAGGAGGGCAAAAGCAACTTAACAAAACAAATTCGATAAAGGTTGAGCGCTTGCACACCTGTGCTGGTGATGCAGATAAGTTTTGCAACTCCGCTTTGCACCACAAATGCGCAGTGTAATAGAATAAAAAACAAAACACTGTCAAGAATGCCACACTTTTAGTGCAACCACTTAAAAGTTTAGAAACAACCTGTCCGCACACTTTTTGCAATTTTGAACTTTTTACAATGCACTATCTGATTGGACTTTTGCAGCGAACAGCTGATACTTTAGAAGCGGAAAAATTGCAATGAAATAAAAGAACGAAAAATAAAAACTAATGTACGGTGGGACATAGAAAAGGGAACTTTCTGTTTTAGGCACCGTCGAATATGAAATAGATGTTTTAACATACAGTGCCGTCCGACTCTGCTCTGTGTTCCTTGAAGTCGACTGTTCAAATGCGCCATTTATGAAACTTCTATTTCCGGATGCATAAAATTGAAAACTCCAGCGAATCCCGTTTAACAAAAACAAAAAAGCCCCTACGTTCCTCTGTAGTCCCACGAAAAGCTTCATAAAGCTTTTGGCACGAAAACAGTTTTAAAAGCTATAGGCAGACCACCAGCGCCAATCCATTTCAATGTACACTAATCGATCCACACGATCTCAAACAAACTAAATATCAGTTCATCAAAAAAAAGAATCCCCATTATCATCCTCGCCCTAAAAAAACTTTTATTTGTTTTCGTTCGCAAGCAATCATTTTGACCAACAATAAAAGGTTAATGCCCAACCACTTTTGAGCAAAACAAATGAGACGAATATTAAAAACAATCCTCCACCCTTCCTAAAAATATTGCATAAACTTTCCGACATTCTTTTTGAAGCACCGCACCTTCACGAACCAAGCAAGCGATAATTCAGGCCACCGACTATCATCGAGAAATCGTTCACTTTCAAGTGACGACGAGGAAATGAGATGTGCCATTAAATGAGCATTTCCGCAAACCACAGAAAAACAATTGAAATAATCAAAGCGATGGATGCAAATAAAAAAGAGAATAACTCACTAACCAGGAACCCACTTAAGGCATGTGACCGCCGTTTTGTCAATAAAACGATCTTCGTTGTACAGCCGACTCACTTGAAATTCCTTTTGAAACGGATCGATCAACTGAATCTGACCCGCCGAAAAACCAATAATCAAACTGCAACACAGATTCCTACGGAATACTGGCAGTTGGTTGAGTCGGATGTAAATTCCGAAGCCATAATAAATCGATAACGTATGGCGCATCTAATATGCGTAAGATATCGGACGCGGAAAAATTCATGAAAGATACATGATGATCACGCATGGTTCAAATACATGATGCACGCCTCTATTCTAAGAGCCATTTCGAATATAAAGCTTTTAGTTGAAAGGGATTCCTTTCAAAACCAAAACGATGCATAAAACAACCAAAAATGACCATATTTAAATCGCGCAATAGCCGTTTCTCGTTATGGAGTAGTCAAAATGTCTTCGTTAAAACAGAAGCTCAGAACGTTGAATACGACTTTGCCAAAAGCACAAATCAATACCCTACTTCAGCATCCACTACGCTCACAATTACTCTACTGAAATGAGACATTTTCGAACGACCGCCGATCTTTGCCGTATATAGCAAGCGGCCTCGAACCGGTCATCCAAGACTTCAAGACTTCGTAAGCGAATCGACTACTCTTCATAAATTAAAGTGAAGAAAAGGAATCCATCTTGCTCATTCGTTCACCTTATGCAAACATGTTCGTTATATATTCACTGCATACGTTTAGAGCATAAAACAGCGGAAAACGCCAAGTAGAAATAAACAACAACCTGCATGATGTGGGTGTAGCAGTTTGTTGATTGAAATCATGTGACGTCGGATAAGTACCCTTATAAACTCGTTTATCGATCGGTTTATTCAGATCGACCGCATTTCGAACACCCCTTAAATCATTACGTTACATGTGCCCTGCAGTATCATCAGAACGGTAAACTGGTCCGGTTATGCAAAATATGAGAACGGCATTGGCTTCGATCTCTAGAAGTACCTCTCTAACCCCCCTCCCCCCTCTAACCCGAAAATCAGCTTCGGCTCTGCCCTTCAGGGAATGTAACGACAGTTTCGGATGCACTGCCAAGAAATACCTGCTTTCAGGTCCAATGAACCTTTTTTGTAATCAGAGAGACTTTCAAGGTTTCTTTTTCGAAGAAACTGGGAAATTATATTCCAACTGTCAAGTACAATTTTATTTACGTCACTGAATATTATTCTATCACGATTTAAAAATATTCCAGAACAGCGCTCAGGGATTGTGTGAAAAGTGGCATACAACAGGAACTAGTGTTCTGAATGCTAACAGGGCAATATGGTGAAGTAGCATGGGGAATGTTAAACGATGCGAATACTCCAAAATCGCGTTTTATTTCAAAAGTTGAGTCGCATGAAAGCCCACAGTAACAACAATTCACTCTTTTCTCTTCCATCCTCTCTCTCTCTCTATCTCTCTCCCTCCCTCCTTTCCCATTCATTGTCGATTTGTCACGCCACAACCAGCTGGCACGGGTAAATAAGTGCCCATCGGGTGTGCAACAGCCTATGGAGGGCGTGCGAGTGTGAATAAGGACGCTGTGCGTGAGAGGAGAGGAAAGTGCGCGAGGCGTCGCGCGTGCGTATGCTCGTCACGCTGTGTTCGATCAGCTGTTTTGGGTGGCGCAGCGGTTGGGCGCTAGGGTGTGCAGCTAGCTCGCATCGGCAAGTGTGGGCGTTGGCTACTGCTGGACAGGTGGGCAGCACCCGAAAACATTTGGTCTGGTTCGATAGGGCTGCGCAGTGTTCGAAGTCATCGAGCAGTCGACGGGTCTATGGGGTGATGCCGTTTATCGGTAAAGACTGGCGTGACCCTGGCGAGGCGTGGATTCGGTGCGCCCACACAGATGGTTGGGAACAGATGAAGTTACGACCTATTCAGGTTTGCTTTTTAGTTTACCTCTTGATGTTAGTTATTACCGAGGGTAGTGTGCAGTCTTGAATTCTTCATCCACCGTATAAACGAGATGCGTAACGCATGAAGGTTAAGCATGTAGGACGCAACAACTTCCTCAGAGAAGCGCGATGATGCGTGAAGGGATTAATTTTAACGGTCATTCCCATATGATAGTTCGCAAACCCCATTTCCACCACCACTACCAATCGAAATTCACTCAAACTTTCTTCACTTTATTCGTCTTCATAATATATGCACAATAATTGATTTTAATCTTCCCTTCTATAATTCCCTCAGGATCTAACTGAGTAAGTATGATGAAAAGCTGCAAAACGACGGGTCGATGCTGACCAACGCCAGCAACAACTTATAATCAACCAAAAAAACCCTCCTGGATCAAGGGATCACTTTAATCTTTAAAAATGTTCATTAACTCATCGATTCTAATCACCATTATAAATCCCCATCACCACAGATGGGTAAAGTCTGGCTGCAAATTTGGTCAAGTTCAATGCCATTTTACAAAATCTCAGAAATTTACATAACTGCACCCATCATTTGAAGAGCCGTGATAGACGTTCTATATACACTCGTCATTGCCTGCTTCAAAAAACCTAAACGATGAACACAGTAAGCAACTAACCGATAAACGAAAACATATAATTCTCGGCCAACATTGAAGCAAATGCGATCGCAATTAGCGAACGCGTCTGAATCGGAATGTGTTGGCGAGTCATTGTAATGGTCACGTGGATCGAGCGATCGATGCATTGCAGGGATATCCCCGTTCACCAATATGTCATTATCGCCCGCTTCACCATTATTCGACGTGGTCGGTCGAATAGTAAGAAATGAAACGCGCACTGGTGCACTACCAACGTTATTTACTCCCTATAATGTATTCTTTCTCATGCACTACGTACTCCACCCGTTAACGGCAAAAGTAGCGTTCAAGAGCCAAACTTGGACGCAGTAAGCTAGAAAGCTGAACCCCATCTTTCGAATTCTGAAACCATGAGAGTTGGAACATGCTTTCGTTCAGTTAGAGTTAACTATGATCTGGACAAACGATGCAACGTCCATTTCTACCTACCGTACCTCAATTAACACCGCCGCACGCAGGGGCCAGGCCTCGTTTCTGAGCAATACCGAGTTAAAAAACTTCTTTCAAAGCCCAAGAGAATTAATTTCTCAACCCTTAACTGGCACATCCGATTCAGGATTGTTCACATTTTAGAACTCATTCGAGTCTAAACAATCCCATTTCGCCCTAAACTGTTGGTTAAATAATCTCTAAATTGCTATTACTATTGCTAAATGAAATATTACTCTTGATTATCTTTTTCGTCGCATTTCTTATCCATCCGCAAACTATGCTGAAGAGGCACTTCTTTCGTCAAAAAAAACTAATTTGTGGGATGGCGTCCCAAAGGTGAGATTCGCAATCTAACATGCTAGAAAACGAATACCATTCCTCTGATTACAAAACCACTCACTCTTAGCAAACCATCACCTCCGCAAATGGGGAAAATAACATTCCACTTGCACTCAAATACTAACCTCCCCCCTCACCCCTCCCTTCTAGAGGAGCTCAACGCTCAAGAATCTTTCGCGACGAACTCATAAAATAAAAAGTGCATTGCGCCGCTCTATTTTGTTTTATTACGCGCAAAAATATTACACCCAAATGGTAATTCTAATGGGCAGACAAATGAAATAAACAAAGCAATGAAAAATGTATGCGTTCTTCTTTGAACGATGCGAAAAACAGAAACCATTTGCATTTAAGCGAGCAGATATCGTACCCGGTTATGGAATCTCTAAACGCTACCAACCACCACATCTGTCTACTCAATAGCCATCAACATATGAATCAACAAGTAACTTGCCTGATTCAGGGGAACTCGATTTGGGCGCGAATATTCGGACAGCGTCATTTGTTTGTAAACACCTTCGCGAGTTATGAAATGAGTCTTGAGATCGTCTTTGGGATTCGTAATGGGATTCAACGACGAGTCAAGCGCACTGCCTGCGCCCAGCTGACCACATGCATTCATTTTTGAGACACCTTTGTACATACAACGATGACCGCTTCAAGCACTGCAAAAAAAAAAACTATATTTATCCTTTCATTTCCGTTCGACCGGCTATCAAAGTAGCCTACTCTACGCAGATGACCACTACTATATCGCTTCTTCCAGAAAAGTGACCACTCTTTTTCCGTTGCTACGTAGTACCCTTTGACGAGAACGCTTCGCGATAGAAGCATTCTTATGCCCTAATGGAACCGAGCAATCACTTTTGCCACAATGAACACGGCAAAAGACTGGTCACTATTTGAACGTATAAAGTCTACACCGAATGTGAGCCGATCATTTCGCAATTTTCAGACGTGGTTGCAACCTTAAATTTCAGCTGCCCTGGTCTGCGCCCTTATTTTTTTTTCTTGATTTTTTTTCCTTTCTCTCCTTCTACTTTCGCTTATTTCATATTGTTTTTATTTTCGAGCAATTTATTTATGCTCCCCATACGAGGTAATGGTTGATTCAAGCACCAAAAACTAAGTCATGATCAATTTTCACTCCACTGCTATCAGCTGTTCAGTGTCAAAATTTGATTACTACCGGTTCCATTTCATCCAAAC
>JPKZ01001291.1:89677-99888 GCA_000803305.1 Toxocara canis
CTGTCAGTCCGAAATAGTGATCATTATGTCAAGAGAAATGCGTATAAACTTAATGATGCAAAGATTTTTATACAATCAATGCCAACGTGTGTATGAGAAAACTGATTTCGAAGCCAACTCGGATAGAATTCGTTTATATGGTGCTGAAAATGGGAAAACATCGCTAACGCCCATTTTACGAGAACCACCATAAATTGCATAGTAACATGGTGGCTGTTGTTATGGACTGTTAAAGCAGCCTCATTCTGTAACCCAAAATTCTCCAAAAAAAATTCTTTCCATCTTTTCAACTTTCCGCCTAAACGACACCCTTAAAATGCTTTCTTTTTACAATCTCATATTCTAATTTTTCCTTCCAAGGAACCACCAACGAATTTTCAACGGTGTAGGGCTTACTTAACAAAAATAATAGCTATTTTTCAATAAAACTTAATCACAACTGCAACTTTGCTTATTTAATACAAAACACTACCTCTTTCCTTAATATCAGCAAGGCCACGCCAAAGCCGTTTTTTTTAAGGAATCCAGAAGGAAAGTGGATCATTCATCTGATCTCCCTGATCGATTGATGCCTACGGTTCTTAGCCCAGACATATCAGTATCATTTGTAGACCCTTAGCGCCCTCGAGGGACTGGTTTAATTCACTTCACTGGCCTCAGTTACTGTTCTAGAAAAACCACACCCATAACTTTAACCAACGTCTTCGACTATGCACGAAACTTGACTGGTGTTTTTGTCTGCATTTGAGTTACACACTTTTCAGCACCTTATTCGCCGATCAGCACTCCAAAATAGTGACGCCATCGGCGTGTGCTTGAGGTGACTCAATCGTTCGCTTTCGCTCAACTTTTTCAAACAAATTTTGCGTAGTCTTTTGGCACCTCCTCATGAAATTTCTCCATTGATGTTAACGACGGTGGAAAGCACACAACTACTAAAAAAGTGGCGGACAGGAATCGTCACAAAAATCGAGTATACATTCCATCGTTTCTAAACCCAAACCTTTAAAAGACCCCCTAAAGAGTAACTGATAAGGTCAAGGTCGCCCACTGAATATCTGAGGAACACTTGCATGCGAAAACGTCGTCACAAAAATCGAGTATACATTCCATCGTTTCTAAACCCAAACCTTTAAAAAGACCCCCTAAAGAGTAACTGATAAGGTCAAGGTCGCCCACTGAATATCTGAGGAACACTTGCATGCGAAAACGCCTTGGAGAGTCTTTGCCTTTTCAGCAAATCATTGCGTGCAAGTCTGTTCCAATAATTTTTGCAGTTTTGCGAGACGCTAATGATCACTCTCGCTGTTGAAGCAAGCAATTGCTGCGAAAGATTTAGCCCCCTATTTTTCACTTACGAGGGAAAGCAACTGTGGTTCTCTTCGTCGCCTACAGCAGCATGATCAGTTACCAAACACTTTCGATTTTCACTAGGCAATAACAAAAGTTATTAGGTGGTCAATCCCTATATTGAATTTAAGCTGAATACTACATCCAGATATAGAATGAACAACTAAAATTATAAATGCGTAACAAAGTAAGCCTTACTGGATGATATTGTTTGCAATAGAGCTGATCATCGGCCACCATTCCGATACAGCATCTCATAGAATAATCGAGGCGCTTAAACGATTCACTCTGCGCTCCTCGAACGCGGGTAGTCCTTGGAGAGCTCCGATGTTATTGTTGTTCGTCTTCCTAGAAAAGAACAAAGTCGAATAGCATAACAAATAGTTAACGTGAATATTAAGGTCGGCCATTGATACGCTCTTGCTGATGGGCAAAATAAAACAACAACGCAAACTAATCACGTCCAAATAGCCCACCAAATGAAACTGGTTCGCTGAAAGAATACGATTTCGATTCCGTGAGGAGGAGGAAGTTGAGACGGAAGCGGGGAGAGGGAGACGCGCTAGCGAACAGCGCTCAGTGCATTATTCGCTGAAAGCGATGCAAGTGGTAAGAAAACAGGGCCGCACGCAACAATAGCAACAATTTTGTGGATAGTGTTATCGCCCAAATGCAACCACCATATGTCTTCCGCGATGAACACTTTAGTCAGTTATGTGGTCATTTCACTACATAAGCAACAGCGCTTTCCAAATTAACACCGAAAATGACTCACAACAAAAAGAACAGTTGTAAAAGATTAGGTGAGAAGACTGCTAGCTGCTGCCAATCAGTCGATAGTCAAAGTGGCGTACTCGGTGCCCAAGTTGATCATGATTCATCCGCCACTTCTTTCATACTACCATAAGCAAATCTCCACCTCACGAGAAATGCAGCTAATACCAAAGATCATCGACCGATAAGTGCTGCTAACCGAACACATGCGACTGCACGAACAACAAATACGGACGGAACAAAAGCTACGCAGCGAAACGCATACGAACCGTTCGTAAGATTCAACAACAGCAAAGTTCAGTCGATGAATGCAAAGCTGCGGGCGGCACAACGCAACGATTTTATTGCGAATGACGTCATCGCATGGACTAGCGTTCTTAGACTCATAGAGCATGATGCATCCATCTTTCGGAACGCGATCGAACAAGGCAATGGACTGACTCTGGCCGGAAACGTTGAGTTGTTGACGGTGATGAATTCGCCAAACGAGATTGGCTGCCATTGAAATATGGAGGATGTTTTTTATTTTGTTTCCTGTACGAAACTAACCAACCATTCGAACTGGAGGCCATTGAGAAATCCTCAGCGAATTCGAAAGTGTCAAACTTCGAGAATTCTTGAATTTAGCGGATATCTCGAGTTAAGTGGGACATTCTCGAACTTCTCGAGCTATCAAGCAAAACCGCATGCGCAACGAATTTTGGAAACTGTTTTGATTCGCTAGTTACTGCTTTTAGTGTCCAATTCCAGATAGCAGAAGAACATGGACAAACCAGAACCGGTTCTTACGTTGAAAAAAGGGCTCTCGCATTTGGGAAAGAAACACCTTTAATTTACAAGAGGGAACCCCGTCGAATTCGTTTGCTGTACCACATGATTTCTTAACTGAAATAACACTTAAAGGCATTCATCTGCAAAACAATGAACAGTGTAAGCTGTGGTCCTTATAAACGCGAATAAATGGAGCCTGAGTGGTTAGCTGAAGTGTGTCTAAAGCAAAAGACGGATACCTGCAAAAATGCACGATAAACAGTTTGTAGAGAGAGGTCGGCTCCATGAGCGCTGACTTTTTGATGCAAGTGATGCGCCAACTTTACCAGAACAAACGAATACATGAGACATTCAGCCAGTGTCATGTAGATAGGAAAGACGAAGAGGACAAATGAAAAAGAATTCAGAAACGAAAGATCATTAGGGAAAAGGAAGTAAAATGTTAGCATGATCTTAACCGGATTACGTAGTAAAGTAAAAAACTATCCCTGTCCTGGCAAACAGCCACTGCATCTTCTCAACTTTTCAAGGGCAGAACCAACGTCTGATGCACTGCGTTGATCGAGCATCTTTAAAAGCCGAATGTGTATAAGGAAGTTCCCAGCTAGAAAGGCCAACGCTTGAAGAAATTGTATGACTTCTGGTAGTGAAAAAAGATACGGAGCAGCCGGGAATCGAGCCAGAGTTTTTTGCCTCACAGCTGCGGGGGTTCTCCTCACTGAATTATTGCCCCCCCTCCCCACTGCTTTCTAAATATCCGCTGATGGAAGGGCGACGAGAAATGAACAAACCGTATGCCCCATATACGTAACCAATCGTCCGTTTATACAGATATTAGTTAACTTAAGGATACTGTATTTTGGCGACTGGCCAAAATCCTTGTACGGGAAATCTAAATTATGTCACCGACGTTTGGCAAGGCGCTGATACGGTATTTTAACTCGTGATGAATTTTGCACTTTTCGTCGTTGGCGGTCGTGAAGGGCGCGTTGGACAGCGCGTGGGGTGTGGTTAGACCCGTTGTTGTTAGCAGTTAGGTTGTAAAACCTGTTGTACGAAGGATGTGCGATACAGCTTGCAGTTCAGAGTTGTCAGTATTTGACATTGTTTCCCTTCTTTCTCCCTCCCCTGCCCCGCCCCTCTTAAGATCGTTGAGGTGCAGGACATGCTCGTTTGACCTCAGGACAATCATTCATTTAATTTATTGAGTTCTTTGCGAGTATTTATATGTTTCATTTACTGTTTTATTGTTTCGTATACATATATGCGATCTACGTAAACGTGTGCCTGTGCAACTGCATTTATGTGGGTACCGTTTTGTGACACATCCTATTGCAGTATACAGTTCTATTTATGTGTTTGAGGACTGCTCGTCGTCACACTGTGCTTCCCTCAGTGTTAATTTTTCATATTTTGCGGTGGCAGATGTGGCTGTGGGAAGTCTGCGAAAGCCGAGAATGGGGGGAGGGGGAAGAAGAGAAGATTGCAAAAACCGAGGGGAGGGGATGGGAGAGGGAGATTGCAAAAACCGAGTGGGTTGGGGAGGGGAAGGGAGTTGGGCACGGCAAAAGTTTGTTGGCTACACTTTCGAACGCTAGTAATTAGAAATTCGAATAGCTCAGTCTAAAAGCGTCCGTTAAAGATTTGTTTAGCCACATTCCCACGGCATATCAAATATCACCGTTATCGAGATTTGTTTACGCTTATGTCAAATCTGCTAGTGGTTCGGTTGACAGACCATTTTTTTTTTCCTGCGCTTGTTTATTTGGCTGCAACACATGCGGCTAACTTTATATTACTTTACAGTTTCTATCCCTTCAACAAGAAGCACGCTTCGGGTCATTCATTTCCTTGCGCCTCTCTTTTAGACTTCTTAGCTTATTGCGGAAATTTTTGTCTCTCATATGCTTTACGTGTCTCATTTCTCAGCGGTCGAGATGTGGGCAAGAGGGAGAAAAAGAGAGAGAGAGGGGGAGGGTTAGGGAAAAAGAGAGTTTATTGAACGTTAAGGAAAACAGGTTTTCCACAGAAGCCTGAAAGTAACACAGTAAGGTGATGTCACGTGGAGGTACAGAAAAGGAACAAAAAAATGAGTGTGAAAACAAGCGATTCAAGAATTGCCGATCTTGGTGGTCTTCTTGTTCTGTACCGAAAGCTCTTTAGCAGCGTTTCTAAAACCTGTGGAGTGAATGGATTGGCGATATTGCATGATTGATTATTCCTTTTTTTTTCACCCCCATTATTACAGAGATTTTTTTTTTAAAATGTGTTTATTCTTATGGTTTGTCGTTTTAGTGGATTGCCTGCGGTGGTCCGTTTCGGTGATACGTGTGCTCGAGAATTTTGTACGCTCTTAAATTGCCCTCAAAAATGACTAAAGAGAATTTCCGGCCCCGGAGGTGTCGAATGCAAAATCGTTTTCTTATTTTTATATCGTTTATCCAGTTGTCGAGATCGATATATTCACTCGCTGAGTGCGCTTAGATCGCCATTAAACTGCAACGCTGGCTGGCGTCACTGATGCTGTTAGGTGGGAGGGGCAGGATTTATCGTTTAGATATTAACCGGCCCTATCAGATAAACGAAAGAATTCACGCCGTTATTTTTGAGTGACAAAGTCGATTGTGTAATATATAATGCTTTCATGCATTTATCGTCCTTCCCGTTCTTCTTTCGTCCTCCTTCTCCCTTCATCCTTCTGTCTCCCCCTTCCTTTCCTCCTCCCGCTTTCCCTTTTTCATCCTCTCAATTTGTTCATGTTCTCCATTTGCATGCCTTGTCATGCCCTTTCAATAATTTGGCGCTAGTAGCAATCGATGGTCGTTGCTGTAGGAATAAAATCGTTGTCCGCAGTTGTTGTTCCGCAAATCGGGAATCCGCGCAGACCAGCTGCATATGCTTGGAATTTCCGGTGATTGAGATAATAATTGCAGCAAATGGCACGTTCATCACAAATCCCAGCTTCGGAGCTAATCCGACGAGGCATTGGTCTTAGTGACGTGCAAGAGGGCCGCAAAACGAAGGATGAATATCGTAAGCAAAAGGTTCGTTTGTTGTATCTTAAAGAAGCTACTTACAAGTTCAGTTATTCCTGTTATATGCGTATAGCGATATCTCACTGATAATCGGTTTACTCTGGAATTATGCAGTGTGGGGTTCGCTTTTGTAAACTGTTTAGGTCCTTTTGCGTTCCTTTTTTCTGCATCTTCCTCTCTCCTCCCTTCCCCCACCCTGCTCCTCCGTCACCTCCTAAAGAATTCAAACGAACTTTATTAACTCATATGTGGGCAGTGTGTTTAAATATTTAGAGAAAGCAAGATATGCTTTGGTTTCGTAAATAATCAAAGCAATGCTGCGTTGTTTTAAGATCGGGATTTTCAGGATCTTGAAGAAGAGCGGAAATTGGGTATTGCGCCTGCGATGGTCGACGTGGAAACGGGTCGTGATATAAACCCGCATATTCCTGAGTTCATCGCCAAAAACCCATGGTATGTTCCATCGAGCGGACCAACGCTGAAGGTTATTTATTACACAATTTTTGTTTGCCATGCTTTATGTTGTCTAGGACCACACAAAGCTGACGCTTCCCTAGTTGTCGATAGTTGGAACCTTCATTCTTGTCACACTCCAGAATCTCAAGTTTTTGAACGGCTTTACTTGCCAGTGTGAGAGACTGGAGGGAGATGCCGATGCTTGTATGTTATGATAGTATTCATTTTCGCTCAGCAGCTGTTATATAGACGCGCAGTTGCGGAAGCACCTCATAAACGAAAAAATGGCGCTTCCAAGCCCTTGTGGAAGCTGCGAACGGAAAGCTGAAGTCGAGGTGCGCAGTGCTAGGCAGTAATACCGTTCTTAAAAAGCATGGCGGTCTTGAGAGCCTAAGAAAAGGTGCGTTTCGGTCATGCTTAACCGTTATCCGTTTGGCGTATTCTAGGAATTTCTTTGTTTCTTATACGCGTAAGCACTACAATGTGCTTGCATTAATTGCAGATATCAAGATTTTTTTAGGAAAGGGATTTCATTTGATTTTTAAAATAATATTACTATTTTGAAAACGATATTCTACCGTAAATGTTCCCTGAATCACGAAATCACATGTGAACGAAGATATGATACGATTCTTCACGGGAACCATTTCAAGCCTGAGCGCAATTGAAATGGCTTGAATGAAACAACTGAAGTACCCTGAATTGTGCTTCTTTAGAATGTGAACTGTTAATGTTTTTGTGTGGTAACCTGTCGAGCAGTTGAGAATATGATACAAAGTTTAACGCGCACAGTTCGCTAAACTACCTCATTTTTCTGCATTTTTTTTCTCATAGTAATGAGGCTACTTTCACGTTCACTGTAATTTTTAATTGCGATTTTCATGAAGTTTTGGAAAAGCGATTTTGACCAAAATGCTAAATTTTTATAGGATTTTTTTTGTCTTTAAATGATTTCTATGTGCTATTGATTTTGTTTTCAGCATCAAAGACCTCATGAGGAAAGACAGATCAAGTTTTCGGATATCGATGAGTGGTACAAAAGAGGTCCATCCGACAAAGTGGCATCGAAATTTAGAAAAGTAAGATTTTGCATCTTATCGTTCAAACACTCCTTACGTGAAAGAGCAGTGAAAATAAGACCTTTGAACTGTTTTTATTGCCAATGAGGAGGCACATTTTGAATAACTTAGAAAAATTTTTTATAAAAGCAGCCTTTTGGAACATGATTTCGTAATATGGCGATCGGTAAGGGTGGAGTACGGCCATGGCTGGACAACTGGTCGTGGATGCTTTTTATCGTTCCTAAATACGAGCTATTTGCAACCATTTGTTTCACAGTACAGCAGAATTGAAAACGAAAGAAATCTTTTGTCTTCAGCCGTTAAGTAATAAGTAATTTAAATAATAATACTTAAAGCCAGTGTGGGAAATTGTTGGGCTTGAACGAAATTGCAAACATAGAGTGCTGCAATATTTCGCGCATTCCTTACCTCCTCTTGCAGTTGGAATTTTTAGCTCTGCCATTATAATCGACGATACTTTTAGGGCGCATGTGAAAATTGTGGTGCTATGACGCACAAGAAAAAAGATTGTTTCGAAAGACCACGTAAGCTTGGTGCAAAATGGACGGGTGAAGACATTGCACCTGATGAATACGTTCAGGTAACGTTTATTGGCCATTCAATTGAGAGCAGTGTTGTTCGTTAGGTGTATATTGACAGTTATAGGTAATGCTTTTGGATGGTATCATAGAGAAAATGGAGGCCAAAGTTTGAGGCATTTTGCTGAATTTCATGCCGGCCTTTCCATCAGCCATAGTAAAACTTCGAAACTGTATGGTTGAAACCTGACATTTTTCTTCGATTTATTTTAATGAGTCAAAGCGTCGGCAAGTAAACGTTTACATACCGTTTTTGAAGTTCGCTTTTTTGTAGTAACACACCTTTAAAATATTTACAAAGAGCTATCTCAAATCTTCGCATAATCAGTGACTGATTAAGGGATGTCTATTTTGAATTTGGAAAATATGATGAGTCTTTAAGTAGAAATTGATGAACGTACACGAGAAGTTGGTAAAGCTGTTCGAAGATTAGTAAACATCGTTTTCCAGAAAAACTGATTGTCATCAAGATAAGTTCGTCATTGGGCAATGATATGATAAAGGAAACGAAGAAGAGTTTGAGAGATAGTATTTTACATAAGCAAGGGTAATTTAAACAGTATGTGGAAGGAATTTAGGTGGTTATATGGGGAGAGTATGAGCGTTCCATTTTTCGTTGCAGTAGTAAGCGCATTGTAAAATGCGGAACCTCGTTGTCTGACTTCTTGCCACGAATGTTTCGCATTACGTTTTTGATTAGCTAGAATCTCAAATGATAGCGAGTTGCTTAAGCTAAACCATCGAGCTCTTCATTTCGTAACAGTAAGTCATACAGTGAGTTTTGAAATTCGGTCGAGGCGCATTGATTTCTAGCTGATCTTTTCTTCCTGGTGCTGTTTGTTTCTTCGCTCGCTTCCGCCCTTTTTTTGTAATTTTTTATTTGCTACTGCGTTTTTGACTGATTGTTTGCTATATTGCAGCCAAACTTGGTACTAAATTGGGATGCAAAGCGGGATCGATGGAACGGTTACGATCCTCAGTCGCATCAACAAGTTGTCGAAGAATATGAGAAACTCGAAATGACGAGGAAGATGTTGCGTGAGGAAAAAGTTCGCATTTTGTTTAATTTTGTTTTGCTTAATCTGGTTTCGCAAGAATGTATACTTTGCTTACTTTTTTTCATTCTTACTTGTGATATGCAAATTTTTGTAGTTTGTTTGCTAGGCTATGTTTGTTTTACTAAATACTGTTGAAATAATTTGAAAGTACTGTTGACTTCATGCCCCTTTCATTCGCAGATGAGCTCATGATTCACCGACGCCGTTCTTTTTTGAAGTTCTCTGCGCAGTTTTCCGATTGCTGACACTACGTTCTGATCTAATTAATTAGTGATTGTTGTATGACGAAGTTGTAGCGAGGTGGAGGGGGAGAGGAGCAGTATAGGTTATAGTTTGCTTTATAGACACATCATCCTGGGCACCTGAAGCACTACCACAATGCGGTGTAAAAATGTCGTTATGTCGATAACGTCAAGAGAATTCGGTATAATAATATTTCGTGGTTCTTTGTTGCTAGTATGCGATGATAACGATCTGTTGTTTCAGATGAAGGAAGGTTTGCTGGACGGCGAAGAGGATGGAGAAGGAGAAAAGAAGAGAGATGGTGATGAGCAGCCAACCGATGAGGATATGTATGCAGATGATGCTGATATGGCAGGCGTAACAGTTGATATGGACTCGAGAACGCGTATTACAGTCAGGAATCTCCGAATTAGGCACGTCACGTCCCTCTTTTTGTCAGTCAGATAACTGCTGCTGTGATAACTCAGATGCTTGCCGGAGCAGGCATATGATGGAAAAGATTGTTTCAACCCACCGGTTTAAGCTAAAGCTATGATGGAAGTTGGGGAGGGGGGGGGGGGGAGGTAGGGAGGCCATAGTCTCTTTGTGCGCAGTATAGTATTTCAGCTTCCTCTGATTACTTAGCATTTTCGTTTGGAATGAAATTTTATGATTTTATGCCAGCAGAGCGTTGTGTGTAAGTGGGAGGACACTTATTAACGCTGCAGCTATCTATTGCTTGCGTTCTGTAGCACTTTTTCTGGCTTTACCTTCATCGAAGAGTGGAGGTGACCGTTGCTGATAGGAGCCTTTAATACGTTAAACCGTATGGAAGTGTAATTCTTTGAAGGAGAGGTGGGGGGGGGGGGGGGGGGGGGGGGAAGG